>RXID01015462.1:135551-199659 GCA_005019695.1 Trichopus zeylanicus subsp. travancoricus
TACAAATATTAAATTTATAATTTATAATTTTATTTTTTAAAACCTTCAATATTATGAAATTTTATAAAAAAATGATGAAATTTGAATTTATTTATAAATAAAAATATTTAAGGGTTCTATTTGTAAATATATTAAATTTGTAATTTAAAATTTTAAGTTTTAAAACCTTTAATATTGTAATATTTTTTATTAAAATTTTTGGACTTATTTATAAATAAAAGTATTAAAAATATTATTTATAATTTATAAATATTAAACTCGTAATTTGAAATTTTAAGTTTAAAAACTTGCAATATATTTTTTATAAATTTTTATTTGAAAAGTAATAAATTTTGAACTTATTCTTTTGGTACGTGTTCTTCATGTACTTCGCATTGTTATACTTCACCTTGAATGATGGTTGTTGCCCTGACACCAAACTACAGCATTGCCTCCATACTTTCCTCGGGAGTCTATGCTGCTTGGAACTTTTTCTCTGGTTTCATCATACCACAATCGATGAGTTCATGTTTCATTCTACCAACATACTGGAATTATGTTGTGTGACAAAGAAGCATGCACTGAAGTACATTTAAATAATCATTGTGCAGAGGATTCCCGTGCGGTGGAGATGGTACTGTTGGATATGCTCAGTAGTGAGTATCATGGTCCTTGTATGGACTGTTTGCCTCGCAGTTTAGTGACATTAAGCTTGATGACAGCGAGCTTGTGGCTGATTACATTGGAAAGTATATTGGACACAGGCATAGCATTCCCCCTGTCGTCGCCATTGTCATTCTCGCATTTAATGTACTTTATGCCTTTGTGTTTGGGCTGTCAATAATAACAACGGAGGTGAAGAATTGTAATCGCTAACTTAACTTGAATATACTGAAATAAAACAATTTTTCCTGAAATTCTTCTGTGCGAGCAAGGATGATGGCTACTAGTTCTTGTACTTGGCATTCGTATACTCGACTTATACTATGGGATTGTATTACTATTCATGGAGCCTGCATGGATTGCTGGCGTGGCAGTTCCCGGACGTAGAACTGGACAAGGGACTTGATGTGGCTCAGTTTCTGAGGGCTATTTTGGATTCACTTCAAGATGACTTCTTTGTTGGGAATCGTAGCGTCTGTGCTGGTTGGATTCTCCATGTTCGATCCCTGCCTCATTGTTTGGCCTGGCCATTAAAGCTCTCGACTTCCAAAGAAGATAAAAAAGATTTCACGAAGCAATGCAGTCAAACCCGCTCAGGATGAATATATCTTTCTGACAACAAATAAACAGTTTTAACTCACAAAGAAACAAGAACTATTCAATCAGGGATTTCATAGATCCTTTCATTGCATGCATCGTATTTCAGACCATCAAAAAAAGTGAAAAATCAAGAAGTAAATCCAATGTAAAGAGACAGAAGGTAAATGTCGCTGAGTTTGTGCATGTGAATTTCCAAGGGTAGATTATTTGTTTAAATTACCGAAGCGTCAGGGAACAAGAGAAGTCACTGACGAAATCAATGTGTCTGACAAAACAGAAACAGGGAAGAAGAAACACAGCGACGATTAATAACTGAAAGAAAACCAAAAAAAGGGAACAAGAAGAACGGAAGGAATTAAAAGCTCCCGCCTTGCCGTCCCATCCATGCGAAACAGCGGCCAAACATACGAAAATCAGAAAGTGGAGCCGATGATTAAAAACCCAACGAAAAGATATTTTACTTTATATTTTATTTCGTTAACAAGTTGGTGGCGGGCAACATCAAATCTCAAGTGCAATAAAAAAAACTAAAAGAAAGACAGAAAGAAAATGTCAAACAGAGATCAAAATCCGAACCAAACCGAGAACGACAGGATTCACGGCAACATTCTCACGAGTTTCTTTGTCGGTGGATATTTGCAAATAACCTCTGATATTACCACTTATTTGCAGAATAAAGCTTTATCCTCAGCACGAGACAGTTGCTAGTGTATCCATTGAGAATATCCATTTTAATGCGGAAATCGCGAAATTAAACACCAAACTAGAGGCATATCTGGGTTCTGGACACGTGCCGCATGACGCAGGACACGAGTCCTGTTTTCTGAAATTTGAAAATTTTTTTTCCTTCTTTATTTGGAGAATAAAAGCCAAAAAACCATATCAATACATCGGAACCTGTCTGCCACGGCAAGGAGTCTGCATGTAGGCACCGGCATTTTCTCTCTATATATATCAAGAAATCCTCTCTTCGATTCATCGCCCAATTTTCCTGCGCTTTGATGCCTCTCTTCCTCACCCGAGGTGTAAAGTTGCTGCCTTTCTGGAGGAAAAATGCGATCTTAATGCGTTTTCCCTGCTCTGCTTACTCCTCCGCCGACTGAGTTGGCAAAGAAGAAGAAGAAAGTTGGCGTCTTTCCAATATTTTTGACTGCTTAGAAGCAGAGAGTTGCTGCCTCCAATGGATGCCGCTGTGGCGTGGAAGAGCGACGGCTCGGCCGCTGCCGCTACCGCTGCCTCCGCCGCAGCCGAGGGTGTCTTTTCCAGGTCCTTGAACGACGAGGAGGCCTTGAAGTGGGCAGCGCTCGATAGGTTGCCGACATACCACCGGATGCGAAGAGGGATACTGAAGGAGCAGGAAGGCGAGACCAAGGAGATTGATGTTCTGGGCTTGGGGTTGAAGGAGAGGAGGGACTTGATGGACAGGTTAGTCAGAGTCGCCGAGGAGGACAATGAGAAGTTCTTGTTGAAGCTCAAGGAACGAATAGAGCGGTAATTCTCCAACCTCGTTGATCGTTTTTGGCAATGCTTTTTTTGGGGGGAGATTGTTTGTTGGTTTCCTTGATTGGTTTTGAATCTCTTGATTTCCAGTGTTGGGATTGAGCCGCCGACAATTGAAGTCAGGTTTGAGAACTTGAATGTAACTGCAGAAGCTTACGTGGGGAACAGAGGTGTCCCTACACTTCTCAACTTCTTTGTCAACAAGATTGAGGTGCCTTCTCGTTTGACTTGAAATTCATTGCTTAGAAATATTATGTTAGATTGGACTGTAATATGTTCTTTCTTTGAATTACACTCATCGCAGGAGACATTGCACTATCTTCGTATAATTCCAAGTAGAAAGAGACCCATATCCGTGCTCCAGAACATCAGCGGGATAATCAAGCCTGGCAGGTGTGCGGAATCACAGTTAAAGAATGTGCTTTCTGTCTGTTTTGGATTTCACTTGCTGCTGAGCAATCAATTCATTCTATGCAGGATGACTCTGCTGCTCGGTCCTCCGGGGTCAGGGAAGACCACCTTCTTGTTGGCTATGGCAGGAAAACTCCATTCATCGCTCAAGGCAAGTGTGCCATAATTAGTGAAGCGGTGATACAAATATTATGTTTCTCTATTGTTGCCTCTAAAAAGGAAAACCGTGCTGAATTAGTATTTCTTCTATAGTGTACGAAAAAGCATTTAATTATAGCCAAATTTCAGGTTTCTGGAAAAGTAACATATAATGGGTATGAATTCCATGAGTTTATCCCTCAAAGGACCTCAGCGTACATCAGCCAGCATGATGTGCATCTAGGGCAACTGACTGTTAGAGAGACCTTGGTTTTCTCAGCAAGATGCCAAGGTGTTGGGACTCGTTATGGTAGGCCCATGCACAGACTTCTGCATTAACCTCTATGCATCATCATAGTTCAGATTTTTTTTCCTTTTGTCTGTCAATTACCTGCAGACATGTTGACGGAGCTTGCAAGAAGGGAGAAGGCTGCAAACATCAAACCAGATCCTGATATCGATATTTACATGAAGGTGAGGATCAATCTATGTCCATTAAAACATACTTCCCATGAATTCTCTATGTTTGGTGTTGCAGTATGCTTACTCTGTTTAAAAATGCTCCTTTGTTTTTGCTGTTCTCTCTATCATGTAAATTGTTTCTGATTCAAAATATGTGCTCTTTTCACACACCAAGCATTGACTTGGTGGTAGTATCTGTGTTTTCTATGAATGAGGTCATGAGTGCGAGATTTCAGTGAATCTTACTTGTCGTAAGTTGCGGGCTCATCTCCCAGACGTAGATGAGCCGGGGTCCAATTAGACTTGACCCCATGTTGTGGACAACGAGATTGCACCAAGTCTATTATGTAAGCCCGTATGAGCTTTTTATGCCCTTTAATTTCTAGTATAATTACGTTGGAACTTCTAGTATAATTACGTTGGCACTCTCACAGAAGCTTTACAAGGAAGTCCTAAAATGTTGCCTTTGCTTTCTCTTTATGATTCATCACTAAGTTTCTGCTATCACTTTTTGCTTGTTTTGTTCTAGGCTTCATCACTCAAAGGGCAGGAGGATTTTGTGACAGACTATATCTTGAAGGTTGGAAATGCTAAATAGCACAAGGAAAAATTTCTTTTGTAACTTTTGAAAGAAACCTCTTTAGTAAATGATGATGCTTCACATTGAGCTTCATTCCGATCTCGTATTATAGGTTTTAGGACTTGACATTTGTGCTGATACCATGGTGGGAGATGCAATGGTGAGAGGCATTTCTGGAGGGCAGAGAAAGCGTGTTACTACAGGTAATAAGCGAGAAACATAATTCAAATCTATGCATTTCAGGACACAGCTCATTAGCTTCTTAGCTGAGATGTTAAAATACATTCCATGATAAATTCAATGACTTCAAACTTCTGTGGTTCTTCGCCATGGATAATGCAGGTGAGATGCTCGTTGGACCGGCAAAGGCATTGTTCATGGATGAGATATCCACTGGTTTGGATAGTTCCACAACTTTCCAGATAATCAATTCTATCAGGCAATCTGTTCATATCCTTAGTGGAACGGCAGTAGTTGCTCTACTTCAACCAGCACCAGAAACTTATGAGCTGTTTGATGACATCATTCTCCTCTCGGATGGACAGATTGTGTATCAGGGTCCAAAGGAGCATGTCCTTGAGTTCTTTGAATCAATAGGCTTCAGATGTCCTGAGAGAAAGGGCATAGCAGATTTCTTGCAGGAAGTAAGCTCGAAATTTTTTGGCTCACCCATTAGAAAGCCCCTGACACTAATTTATTCAAATGATTCTGTCAATTATTGTCTTCGCATATAGGTAACATCTAGAAAAGATCAGCAACAGTATTGGATGCACAGTGATGAACCATACTGCTTTACATCAGCAAGGAAAATTGCAGAAGCATTTCAAGCTTTTCATACTGGTCGATCAATAAAAGATGAAGTTAGGATTCCTTTTGACAAGAATAAGAGTCATCCTGCGGCTTTAACAACTTCAAAGTATGGGGTTAGCAAGATGGAATTACTGAAGACTTGCATGTCGAGGGAGTTTCTGCTGATGAAGAGGAACTCTTTTGTCTACATTTTCAAAATTATGCAAGTGAGTTTGAAACTCTATATTATCTAACTAAAGCTTTTCATTCTTTTCTTTCGGACAAGTAACACAAAACGATGCTAATAACACACATCTTCAGATATAAGGAAAACTAACTGCATATATTTAGAACTTTATGGTTGTCCATCTCAAAGCAATACATTTAGTTCAAAAAAGGAAAATAAGTTATTCTAACACTTCAGAGTCAGTTACAGAATCCTTCTAAATATATAAAATTATTAAGTTTCAAGTCACAGTGACAAGTGATCTCTTTCTTCCGCTCTGTCTCAATTAAGTAGCAATGCCCCGGTTATAGTAGATACTCTTTTATTCCTCCAGCCACGTATTTTGCAAACTCAAGATCTTACATTTCTCTTCCTTATGTCAGCTTGTTGTGCTCGCTTTTGTGACGATGACAGTCTTTTTTCGTACCAAGATGCCCTATGATACAGTAGAAGACGGAATCGTCTATTTGGGTGTTTTGTATATGGGACTAACTGTTCATTTGTTCAATGGCGCCGCTGAGCTTCCAATGAGCATTTCAAAGCTTCCCATCTTTTTCAAGCAAAGAGACCTCCGGTTTTATCCAGCATGGGCATATGCGCTGCCTGCATGGCTGCTCAAGATTCCTATATCATTTGTTGAGTGTGCTATTTGGACAGCATTGACTTACTATGTTATTGGCTTTGCCCCTAGTGTTGAAAGGTGAATTGTAGTGATGCAAGCTACGCTTTCCATTTCAATATTTATTCTTTACTATATCACTAAGCTCTACAACGTTTCACTTGCAGGATGCTTAAGCAATTTCTTCTATTCACGTTGCTAAGCCAGATGGCTTTTGGGCTCTTCCGGCTCCTTGCTGCACTGGGGAGGGAAATGGTTACAGCATTCACATTTGGCGCCTTCGCACAGCTTGTTCTTTTAGCACTTGGTGGATTCCTTCTATCACGAAGTACGATAACTTGGAACTCATTTATGCTTCTGAACTCAGACCATATTTCAAACAAGTTTGAGCTTCTAACCTTATAGCCCTTCAGCTAAATATGCTCAACTGGCGACCCTCTTACTCTGCAGGCAATATAAGGGCTTGGTGGATATGGGGTTACTGGTCCTCACCTGTGATGTATGCTACCAATGCTCTTGCTGTAAATGAGTTCTTAGGAAAAAGATGGAGACATGTAAGCTAACCTACAAGAAACTTGGAAAAAATTGTTCCGAGTGCCCTGGGATTTAAGATCCACACTTAACTGACGGATCTGTGATATCTGTGATGCAGGTTTCTAATATAACACAGAGCATGGAAACAGTAGGTGATCAAGTCTTGAAATCGCGTGGATTGTTTCACCAGTCCTACTGGTACTGGATTGGCGTGGTTGCACTGCTCGGATACATCTTTCTACTAAATGGCTTATTTGCATTGGCACTTACCTACCTTGGCCGTAAGTGCCTTCTTACTTGATTAGCAACTTGTTGCTTATGCATCTTGAAAGATCCATGTTATAGTTTAACAAAACAACTGCAGCGCTTGGAAAAGGACAAGTGGTCATCTCTGAAGAGACTTTAAAGGAGAAGGAAGCTAGCAAGAATGGCAAAATCCATAGTACATTATCTGCTAGTTTATAATCTGGATTGTATTTGTTTTTTTTTTGCATTTGCAAAGCATGAGTATTGATATTATTTTCATGAATCTCAATGATGTACAAGGTGGAGAAATTACAATGGCAGAAACTACAGTTCAAGCTGATAACAACATTAAGAGGGGGATGGTACTTCCCTTTACGCCACATTCTATTACATTTTCAGACGTCAAGTACTCCGTGGACATGCCAGCGGTATCTTCACTCTCAGACTTCTTTTTTTTTATCTTAATATAGAATTTTTTTTAATACTTGGTCATGAAAATTCAGGAATTATAATTCGTAATTGAATGATCAGGAAATCAAAGTTCAAGGCGTTATGGAGGATCGGTTGCTTCTCCTAAATGGTCTAAGTGGAGCTTTCAGGCCAGGTGTTCTTACAGCACTCATGGGTGTAAGTGGAGCTGGGAAAACAACCCTAATGGATGTGTTGGCTGGAAGAAAAACTGGGGGATATATTGAGGGAAGCATCACTATATCTGGCTATCCAAAGAATCAGGAGACTTTTGCTCGGATATCTGGTTATTGTGAACAAAATGACATACATTCTCCTCATGTGACAATATATGAATCTCTCCTTTATTCTGCATGGCTTCGGTTGGCTCCTGAAGTTAATTTTGCTACAAGAAAGGTCAGTATACATGCTGAGAAATTACAGAATGTTTCTTTCTAAAATAAAAGCAGAAAGTGAATATACTTTATATGTCAGAAATGAACTCAATCGTCTCAAAGATTATTTAATTGGGCACTTTGTTGTTAAGGAATAGCAACCATGAGCTGTCATTACCGTCATTTTTCGTCTATGATATTGTGTGGACATCGCAACTCATGATCAATTCAGGCAATTTTAAGTTTATTTGATCGCCAGCCAATGGGCTGACTGCTGAACCTTATAATTGCAGATGTTCATTGAGGAGGTCATGGAGCTAGTTGAATTGACAAACTTAAGGTCTGCAATGATTGGGTTGCCAGGTGTGAACGGACTGTCAACAGAGCAGCGCAAGAGATTGACAATTGCTGTTGAGCTCGTCGCCAATCCCTCCATTATATTTATGGATGAGCCAACATCTGGGCTTGATGCCAGAGCTGCAGCTATCGTAATGAGAACTGTAAGGAACACAGTGAACACTGGAAGAACAGTAGTCTGCACAATTCACCAGCCTAGCATTGACATATTTGAAGCTTTTGATGAGGTAATATAAAGCAATATACATATTATGTCAAATGATGATTATATGATATCCCTAAAAGACAACTATTTAACTGCAGCTCTTCCTCATGAAACGGGGTGGGGAAGAAATATATGTAGGCCCGTTAGGGCCCCGGTCATGCCACCTGATCAAATATTTTGAGGTAAGTACAGTTAAAAAAAGGGATAATTAACTAGATACGTTCCTAACCTTATTTCATTATTTTCTTGTGAAGGGAATTGATGGAATCCGCAAAATAAGGGATGGTTATAACCCAGCTACATGGATGCTAGAAGTGACAAGCATAGGACAAGAAAAAATCCTTGGAGTTAACTTTGCGGAGGTTTACAAAAATTCTGAATTATACCGGTAAGAAAAATTTTAACTGTTAGGGAGAGAGAAAAAATGGAATGAAGAATCATCTGAGACTCATACTCGTAACTTATACTCTCGCAAATTGTTGCAGGAGAAACAGAGCATTGTTCGCTGAATTGAGCACGCCTTCTCCTGGGTCTGAAGATGTGCACTTCCCTAGTCAGTATCCACAATCCTTCCTAATGCAATCTGCAATATGCCTTTGGAAACAGCATAAATCATACTGGCGAAATCCAAGATATACTGCAACGAGAATTTTCTTCACAGCCGTCACAGCTTTGATGTTTGGGTCAATGTATTGGAGGCTTGGTTCGAAAATGTAACTCATGAAGAACCTATAGTCTGCTTCATAAGTTCTAAATATTATCATCGTGATATGCACTTACTGATGGTTATTCTGCAGGAGCACACGACAAGATCTGTTCAATGCAATGGGTTCAATGTATGCTACAGTCATGTTTATTGGAATACAGAATTGCCAAATGGTGCAACCCATAGTTGATGTTGAACGAACAGTTTTCTATAGGGAGAAGGGTGCTGGGATGTATTCTGCGCTGCCATATGCTTTGGCACAGGTAAGGATTTTTTATTTGCTAGAACCTGAGAACATTTTTGCAACCAATGATACATTTGAAACTTGAAGAGCTCTTTTTACTAAAGAGAAAAGCTCGCGCAACGTAAGAAGTTATTACATTCATCAATTTTTTTATACCTATTATAGAGATCATATTTAAGTGTTATGTGTATCATATCTAACCTTGTTTTACTGTGTTTAGGTTGTGATCGAGATTCCTTACATCCTTCTTCAGACAGTCGTATATGGGCTCATGGTGTATGCAATGATCAATTTTGGATGGACAGCGGCCAAATTTTTTTGGTTTCTTTTTTTGATGTTCTCTACATTTTTGTACTTCACATTCTATGGGATGATGACAGTTGCCTTGACACCAAACAGCGACATAGCTGCAGTAGTAGCATCTGCATTTTATGGAATGTGGAGTCTTTTTGCAGGCTTCCTAACTCCACGAACAGTAAGTATAACACATTTAAGATTTTTATTGTTGTTTTTTTCTCTTGAATTTGTCCACATCATTGGATTTGGCATATCCATGAAATTTCATGTGATTGTGGCTAAAATATGTGATCTGTTACAGAGGATACCAATTTGGTGGAGATGGTACTACTGGGCATGCCCTACTGCATGGAGTTTATATGGGCTGTTTGCATCTCAGTTTGGAGATATTAAGGATGTCATGGATACTGGGGAATCTGTTGAGGCATTTCTGATGAGGTATTTTGGATTCAGACATGACTTCCTGGGTGCAGTCGCGGGTGCTATGATTGGTTTTAATGTGATGTTTGTCATAATTTTTGCCTATTCGATCAAGTCAATTAACTTCCAGAGGAGATAGATTTCCAAAAGCAGGCCACATAGATTTGGTCAGAAAGCTGCTAAATGGGATTATTTTTGGAGGGAGAATTTATAAGACCGCATCAATTACTTGAAAAAGTTTGCAACTGACACAGCGAGCCGATTTGAGCTCAGTTTCTTTGTATTTTTTGTCGATTTGCTGCCCTCTTACTGCTGAAAGCATTGTCGGAAAGAGTTTGTACATGTTGAGCTAAACCTACTTAGCAATCAGAAATGTATTTTCGGACACCAATATATGGACAAAGATGTCGTGTTGATGATGTTCTGTGCCTCATAAAGCAAACCAGAAAAATACATACAAGTGTAAAAACATGAATTTACCTGTGTAAACAGAGAGTGTAGATGTTTTGTTGAGCAATCAACTATTCCGGTCACCAGGATCGATCAGATTGCCAATGAAGCAGTGTAAGAAGTGGATGATTGATGCTGAGCTTGTCGCTAGTCATTCAGAGTAAAATTCATGAATCTGGAGCGTTTGGCATTTTGCCGAGAGCAGGCTGCAGCAATGTAGTCTGCTCTCCTTATATATAGATCTGCACCGGTAAGCACAAATGTCAGTAGTCTCCAAATCCCGGTACTGTATTCTATATCTCTCTCTCTCTAAAAAAATTAAGAGATTATTTTTTGAGAAAATAAATTGATTAATTAAAATGGTTGACTTCACCAAAATTTGCGTGTGAACAAATACAAGGCTCGCACCTTGGAAGGAGAAGAAAGACCTGAAAACAGGTCTAATAATATGATCAAGAAAAATCAGGCAGCCGCGTATTATCATAGCAAAAAGATGCAATAAGAATCCGTTCGACGAATGACAAATGAATTATATGCTTGGTAACCATGTGTTTGACTTAGAAATAAGAGAGAGAGACTCAGAGCAGAAAGCCCCACTCGCGGTGCGCACAGGTGTAGACGAAAGAATTATTCTCTAACTAATCTCTTCATATTTGGGAAAGATTGAGGAGGACAAGTCATTCGTTTGGAAGACAGATGCAGTTTGCATCGTGTAGCGCCGTCACGATGATTCGCTACAAACGGTAGTATTTTCTACAAGAGAATAAAAAATAAAAAGTAAGAAATATATGAAACTAGGCTTAGAACCTCTGCATCAGACAAATCACAATTCAAACTTGGCGGCGATGACTACCGTTACTGTGCAAGACAAACGAAAAGATATTATTGTCTCAAGTACAAGTCAGATTCAGCAGTAGCTAAGAACCGGAAAAATGCACTTCCCTGATTATCACGGCGACAACCGCACGACTTCTTCTTCCTTCTTGATCCCGTTTTAATCTCAATTATCTACAATGAAATACAAGTCTTGTTGACTCTAGCTTGTCTGCAACTGAATTTTCAGAAGAGAAGCATGCAGGTACAATGATGAACACTGAAGGATTAAGGAGATACTATTAGCGTAGGTTACCAAGTGTTTCTCTCAAATATAGGCTGTTTGAGCTGCTTCAAAAAAAGAAGAAAAAAAATCCTCTCGATGACATCATTTTTAACGAGGACATTGTCTTTTAATATCAGATCTTCAGAAAGCAATGGAAAAACACAAGAGCATGGTGCCTCACCAACTAGTCACGGACGGACGCCTTCGGGAGTCGTCCTAATTTGACCACTCAACCAACCAAGAATAATAATATCAAAATATTATAAATAATATCAAGTGGCACATGGCTTGAATCCCACGAGGCCAAATGAAAGCCAGGCTGGTAGCCACCGACCAAACAATGATTGAGAGGAAACATCCTTAGAAAATTGAGCATAATGGCTGCTGTTGTAATATTTGATGTAATAAATTAGTTTTATATTAAATATTAAATAAATAGAATTTAATATATATAATGAAAAAATTTATATTTTATCAATTTAGATTTTTTATATAGTTTAGTATTCGATCTACTATATTGATTCAATTTAACACTCTTAAATTCGCTCAATAAATGATTTTAAAATTTCAGTTTTGAAATTATACAAACTCTTAAAGACTAGAATTATCATAGTAATTATGCGATTCAGTTGAATCATATAATAACGCACAATAATTTGATGGTTAATAATGTGATTGAGTCATATGTTGACTAGCATCAAATAATTTTCTAACAAACACTGATTAAAATTAGTCTGATAAAACATTATTGATTAAGAGTGTTTAAATTAATATGACTAGATCACACCTTAGAAAGGAGATTATTATACCATCAGGTGTGCTTGATTAGAGTATTTCAATATGGTGACAATAGTGAAATTAGATTTTTTTGAATCTTGGGATTATGCATTACCCCAGTAAAAGTGCGAATCGTTCTATTAAACATCTGAATTTGAACTATTCCCACACTAGCGATCTCATAAGTCGAATTATCGTCCAACCAAATAGTACCTTTCTTTTTATTCTCCTTATAAAAAATAAACTAATTCTTTATGGAATAAACATAATAAAAACTACCAAAATATAAAATTCACTTACAAAAAGTATCGATTTTTGTTGATATCATAAAAATATTTTAATTGTACTATTCTCAGAAATATTATCCACTGTTGTTTGTTGTTATATTCAAAGACTCTATTTTTTTCTTTTTCCAAACAATACCGCCTTATATGATCATACTTTTTATATGAATAATATTATACTTTCATCTTCAATTTTGATTTGAACTATTATTAGTCTCCATGTTCCCTCAATTTTTCTCTTTTATGAATCACCGATCTTTTACCAACCTCAATACCAATATTGAATTTTTTTCTTTTCTTATTAGAAAGGAAATTAGTTGTCATATTCTTCATCCTGAAAATTTCTTTACTATAAATGATTGTCATCATAATATAATCATATGAAATAGGAAAAGACATCAGAAGAATCAATATCTTATCTTCATCTTCATATTTCGCATCAATTTTTAGTAAATCATTGATAATATTATTGAAGATATTTAGGTGATGTAACACAGTTTTACTTTTGTTTATATGTAGTCCATACAACTATTGTTTTTGGTAAAACTTGTTCATGAAGCTTTTTGACATATACAATTTTTCGAGTTTTGTCTAAACATTCATCGTCGCCTCCTCATCAATAATATTGTACAAAACTTTATCAGTTATATTTAAAATAATTAAATTCAATGTCTTTTAATTTATCTCCTCTCAATCTTCATCGCGCATCTTCGTTGACTTTTTTCCTTTACCCTTTAATATATTATGTAGATATTAGTAAATAAGAACCACCTTCATCTTTTTTTAACCATAAGACAAAAGTTATCTTACTATCAAACTTTTTCATTTCAAGTAAAAACTTTATCATCTTAGTTGTTTACTTCTAAGCTTTAATACTAATTATTGTTATTCATAACAAAAGATTTATGGATCACCTTGTTCTCAAATGATATAAAAAATAAGAAATAGTGCAAGATAAAATAAAAAAACAAGAAGAGACACAATGTGATTCACTCAAAATCGGGTTATATTCATGAGAGTAGTGAGATATTTACTAGTAATAAACTTTGCAAGAGTTTACAAGAAAAACTTTATTTTTTCTTATCTAACTAAACTATTTACTATGTATCAGCAACGTCTCCACCCTTAAAGAGAATCTACAAGAGAGTATCACGAGCTGCCACCAAGAAATACTGAGAAAACCTTCACATTAGAGTCAACACACTCTCTCTTTTCTCTCTATTCTCTATATTCCTCTCTCTCTAATTCTCTCTACTTCAATTTTAGCACTTAAATACTATGAACTAGAGTATTTATAGACTTTTATTGAGTCTGAGTTTTACTTTGATTACAACTTCTAATATTACATAATAAATATTCAAAATAAAACACAAGTTCAAATCTAATTCTAGATTTCTATTTTAACTCAAATTTTAATCTGAGTTTAAAATATTCAAATTCAAGATGTTTGATAGAGCGATTCGCACTCTTATTCGAGTAAGGCATATCCCCAAGATGCGAAAAAAAAATCTAATTTCACTTAATGTACTGGAGTCAAAAGACTGTAGTTATTTAGTGAAAAATAGAGTTATGAATATAGCGCACGGTATTAGAATTCTAATAAAAGGAGAATTTACCAATTAATAGGAAACACCATTGTAGGTAGGTTTCCAATGACTACAGTGGTGAATAAAAAGTGTAATACTCAGATTGATTCAGTGAGAGATAAGCGTTATTCCTAAATTTTTTTTGTTATAATAGCAGATACTGATCTTCTAAAAGACTTCTAGAAGTACAAGGTTGTAGGCATAAAAAACAAATTCGAAGGTGGCTCGAACTCGTGTCTTACGATTAGTTGAACAAGCTAGTAGCGCAGGGGGAGGGGTTGGATGAAAAATGATAGTTGAACTTCGTGATGGTGGTACGACCGAGTTCAATCCAAAAGGGAGATTGTTAAGTTTGGATGTCTCGAAGTCATATTGGAGTTTGAGTTAAAATAAAAATCTAAAGTTCGATATGGACTTATGTCTGATTTTGAATATTTATTATATAATATTAAGAGTTGTAATTATAATGAAACTCAAACTTAATAAAGATCTATAAATACTCTAATAATACATAGTGTTTATATATGATATAGTACTGAGGTTGAACTAAAGAGAACTAGAGAGAGAGAAATAGAGAGAATAGATATAAGTGAAATAGAGAGAATATCGATTTTCATGTGCAGGTCTTTCTCATAATTCTCGGTAGTCTCTCATAGTGCTCTATTAGAGATTTTCTTTGAAGGTGGAGGTGTCGTTGATGCTTAGTGAATAATTTAGTTGGATAATAAAGAGTTGAGTCTTTCCTATAAACTCTTATAAATCTTGCTAATAGTGAATCTCTCGTTCTTCTCATAGACATAATCTAATTTTAAGTGAATCACATATATGATTATGTATTTTTTTTATTTTTTTCATTTTATTTTGTATTACTCTTCGTTCTTATGTTGTTTGAGAATAAAATAATATGTAAACCTTCTACTACAAATTACAACAAATTGCTAATGCGATGAAGTTATGATTTAGTAACGGGCTAAGAAAAAAATAACTCAATTAACAATTTTTTATAAAAAATTAATATTAATTATTTTACACTACTATTAAATTAAATTATTATAAAAAAATTAATTAACTTTTCAGACTTTAAATTATTATAAAGTTAATTTTATTAAAAAAATTTAATTTACAAAAATAATTTATTAATTTTAATTTTAATTCATTACTAAATCTTTCCGTTGATCCTTTCATCCTCAGTAATGTCATTAATTGTTTGAACAGCTTAACAATTGGAATAACGAGAATTCAACTTAGATTTGGTAAACGAAAAAAAGTACGTAGAAAGAAAGATTAATCATAAAGCATTAGATGAATGATTAATCACTAAGTACAATGTCAACGCGAACAGTGATTCGCGCTTGTCAAAGCTTGAAGATCAAACATGTTAATTACATTTTTTTTTAATTACTTAAAAGACACTCAAAAGTCTGGTTTGGTTGACGAGAACGGCCAGCATACCAAATTCTGGGAAGAAGCTGGGAAGAAGATGGGCAACTAAATGCAAGCAGACTCTCCTTCTCTGTCATGAGTATCAATCTGCAAGGAAAAAAAAAAAAATTCTACCGTTGGCAGTCTTTTGTCCATTTCTAGAGTTCGAAAAAAAAAAAAAATCAACGCGAGCAGACTCTCGTTCATATTCATCGAGCACTAGACAAGCATCTTATTGTCTCCACTTAAACATAGTATATGAAACTTAGTTTAAATTTCAAAGGAACTCGAACGACGCGTTCTGCGATTGGTCAAAGAAGTAGCGATAGGAGAGCACCAAACAAGGCTTCCCCACGTTGATGAAAAATTCCAAGTCATGGGTCTACTCATGCGGCAACGAGGTGGCATCTTTGACCAACGTTTCTGGAAGGTCGTCATGACAGCGGCTTCCCAACTCGCATTTGCAGGAGTTAAGCAGCCAAACCTGAACGAAAGTTTATCCTCTTCTTTTTTCTTTTTTTATAAATTCCTTGGTGAAGAGCAGGGTTCTCAGAAGCTACATCCTGTGTGTGATCTTTTTTTTTAAAAAAAAAAAAAAAAAGCTCTCAAGTCTACTTCTAGAATCTAGACCTACTTTGATTTCTGTATATATCTATATATAAAGATCTCATTCTCATTTCAACGCAACAGCCTCTTTTCAAGCAGGAGACAAGCTCGCTTCTTGGACTCCATTCCCTTCCATTGTTACTACCATCCCTCCGTCTGAGTTGTTCAAGCTCAAGCTTCTGCAGAGGGAAAAACAGAGCGGAAGAAGATGGAGATCACAGCAAGCAACCTGGTTGCCAACCTGCAGCGCACCGGCTCTGGATGGCGGAGCCGCAGCGGGAGCGAGGTATTCTCACGGTCTTCCAGGGAGGAGGATGATGAAGAAGCTCTCAAGTGGGCAGCGCTCGAGAAGCTCCCGACCTACAATCGTCTTAGGAAAGGGATACTCACTGCGGTAACAGGGGAGCGTACGGAGATTGACATTGAGTCTCTCGGATACCAGGAGAGGAAGAATCTTATGGAGAGGCTGCTTAAGGTGGCGGAGGAGGACAATGAGAAGTTCCTGTTGAAGCTCAAGAACAGAATGGATCGGTGAGAGCGTCCTTCCGGCTTCGGTTTTTTGGTATTTTGAAGGTTTCTTTTTCTTCTTCTGAACTGTGTTTCCTTTACAGCGTTGGGATTGAGAATCCAACCATTGAGGTGCGGTTCGAGAACCTGAAGATAAATACGGAAGCTTATGTGGGAAGCAGTGGTGTTCCTACAGTTCTCAACTTCTTTAGCAATAAGATAGAGGTCAGTAAATTGTCTGCAATGATGCATGCAAGAAATCATGAGGTGAGAAGAATGAGAATCTAACACATTTTGGCTTTGGTTTATATATTTACAGGATATGTTGAACTCCCTGTATATTCTTCCGAGCAGAAAGAAACCAATCACAATCCTCGACAATATTAGTGGGTTCATTAGACCGGGAAGGTAAACTCGATTTCTTGGGAAAAATTTCAATTCATGCGTTTTAACTGTCAGCTAACAGATGTCCTTTGGGTCTGTTTCTTTCAGAATGGCCTTGCTTTTAGGTCCTCCTGGCGGTGGGAAAACCACCATGCTGCTTGCTCTAGCAGGAAAGCTTGATAAAAGCCTCAAGGTAAGTTCATCTACTGGATGCAGGTGTGTGTCCTCCTCAACAGAGTTTTTGCAGGTTTGTATATTAACCAACATGTATGTGACGTCAGGTTTCAGGTAAAGTGACTTACAATGGCCATGAGATGAATGAGTTTGTCCCTCAGAGGGCATCTGCGTATATCAGTCAGTACGATCAGCACATAGGCGAGATGACCGTCAGAGAAACTTTGGCCTTCTCTGCAAGATGCCAGGGTGTGGGAACCCGTTATGGTATGGCCTGATAAAGAAGAGCAATCATTTTATGCTTCATTGAGAACAATAGAGAGAAATTTCATCCTCAATTCCTCAGTCATGATACTAATTGTTGCTATTTGTGCAAAAACATCAGAAATGTTGAGTGAGCTATCAAGAAGAGAGAAGGCTGCAAATATCAAGCCAGACCCGGATATCGATATATATATGAAGGTAAAATCACAATGCACAGCGGTAGTCCCCTAATTTATTTCTTTTAAATTAACTTGAAGCCATGTTTGAGACACCTCATAACGCACAACTGCATATTGTTTATGTTACATCCTAATTTTTCTTGTGAAACATTTTGTGTGTCAAAGACCCCACGATTCAAGACGATTCAAGGCAATTCAGTCTATAAACTCTTCTCTTTTAACAGGCTTCATCTCTTGAAGGGCAGGAAAGTGTGATCACCGACTACATTCTGAAGGTATGCCTTGTATCAATACCATTTCTTTTTTTCCTGTTACCAAAGAATTTGACTGTTAGAGGAGGTCAAAATTTTAGTTCTAGGATTTCTGCTCTCTATATGTCTAAAACAACACTGAGTGAAAAAGTGGTGTAGCACAACATTTACATCAGTTTGCTCAAACATGTCCTGCCTGAAGTAAGATCATGCAGAAAAAACTTACCATGTGTTTTGCATCCTCTTGAACTGCAGATTTTAGGACTGGATATATGTGCTGATACGTTAGTAGGTGACCAAATGATAAGGGGGATTTCTGGAGGGCAAAAGAAGAGAGTTACAACAGGTAGATTTAACAGATACATTTGGCAATCACAGCAAAACAACAGCTTTACCTGAAAATTGCAAATTTTGGATAAACCATCTTGTCTGTAACAGGAGAGATGCTTGTTGGTCCGGCAAGGGCTCTATTCATGGATGAAATATCTACTGGTCTCGACAGCTCCACAACATACCAGATAGTCAATTCCCTAAGGCAGAGCATTCACATCCTTGGTGGCACAGCTCTGATAGCTCTCCTTCAGCCTGCTCCAGAGACTTACGATCTCTTTGACGACATCATTCTCCTCTCTGAAGGGCAGATTGTGTATCAAGGTCCTCGTGAGTATGTTCTCGATTTTTTTGAGTCCATGGGATTCAGATGCCCTGAAAGGAAGGGTGTTGCAGATTTCTTACAGGAAGTAAGTGATTGAGCTGGTCCGAAATTGAGCTGCATGATTGTAGTGTTTTTAGTAGTAATGTAATGACAACTTTAACATTTTTGTGTCAACAGGTGACATCAAAGAAAGATCAGAAGCAATACTGGGCACGCAGAGATGAGCCTTACCGTTATGTTCCAGTCAGTGAATTTGCAAATGCATTTCTGTCCTTCCATGTTGGACGTAAGGTCGAAGAGGAGCTTCATGCACCATTTGACAGGAGCAAGAATCACCCCGCAGCTCTAACAACTTCGACTTATGGTATCAGTAAGAAAGAGCTGTTGAAGGCATGCATATCAAGGGAGTTTCTACTGATGAAGAGGAACTCGTTTGTATATATCTTCAAACTCTTCCAGGTGACTAATTCTTCCTCAGAGTATACCTCCTTGCCTCTGAATTTTCCCGAACCTTCAGCTATACATGAATTGCTTCTCTATTTCAGCTTGGACTGATTGCAACCATAACAATGACTGTCTTCCTGCGCGTAAAAATGCACCGCCGAAATCAAGAAGATGGAGTGGTGTTCATGGGTGCACTGTTTATTGGGCTTCTCACCCATTTGTTCAACGGATTTGCTGAACTTGCAATGAGCATTGCCAAGCTGCCTGTTTTCTACAAGCAAAGAGATCTCTTGTTCTTCCCAGCATGGGCATATTCACTTCCAACATGGATTCTCAAGATTCCAATATCATTTGTGGAATGTGGTTTTTGGGTTGGTGTCACTTACTATGTTATAGGCTTCGATCCAAGTGTGCAACGGTAAGAATACACTGAAAGGAGATCTGTTGATGATTCTGTCTAAGGTGTCACCATTCTAACATAGGAATTTATGGTCGCAGGATGTTTAGACAATTTCTCGTATTTTCTTTGGTCAGCCAAATGGCCTCTGGACTCTTCCGATTTCTTTCTGCAGTGGGAAGAGACAGGGTTGTGGCAAACACATTTGGTTCCTTTGCACAGTTGGTGCTTATAGTGCTCGGTGGCTTCGTCTTGGCAAGAAGTATGATTTGTACTCTCAGTTTCATGCATTAATACTCTATCTCCACTTTATGCAGATGAACAGTAGTGAAGTTTCAATATCTCCAATTTATGCTGACACTTCTTTTCTTTCTACAGAGAATATTAAGAAATGGTGGATCTGGGGATACTGGATTTCTCCCTTGATGTATGCACAGAATTCAATAACAGTAAATGAATTTCTTGGGAAAAGCTGGAAACATGTAAGAATATTGCTCTCAAAAGATCTACAATACATTGCTATGTACAATGCTAAATTTGACTCTCTCATTCAGGTTGCTAATGCAACTAAAAGCACAAAATATCTTGGAGTTCAAGTATTGGAGAATCGCGGCATATTTCCTCAAGCAAAATGGTACTGGATTGGCATTGGAGGATTGCTTGGATATATTCTGCTTTTCAATGCCCTCAGTACTCTTGCACTAACTTACTTAAACCGTGAGTATACAGACATCCAATATAGTTGTTCTTTTTCAGTCAGTCACCTTGACATGTCACACTTAAAACTGACTCGAACTTAAAAATTTGTGAAAACATTGCAGCTATTGGAAGAAGCCATTTTGTTACAAAAAATGATGAGGAAGAAGAAGTCAATGAGCACTCATCCAAAGGAAGAAGAGGTGGAAGCCAGAGAAGTGGTAGAAGCCAGAGACAAGAAATTGAAATGGAGACTGAAGTTAACCCGAACAGGAAGAGGGGTATGGTACTTCCATTTGAGCCCCTTTCGCTCACCTTTGACAATGTCAGATACTCTGTGGACATGCCAGCAGTAAGTTACAGTTCCCTTAAAATACAGAGTTCAGATAATTTTACCATGTAATTACTAAGTGGCTACATGTATTTGCAGGAAATGAAAGCTCAAGGGATTGAAGAAGATAGATTGGTCCTTCTTAAAGGTGTAAATGGAGCTTTCAGACCAGGAGTCCTCACTGCATTGATGGGAGTCAGTGGAGCTGGAAAAACCACTCTAATGGATGTGCTTGCTGGAAGGAAAACCGGTGGATATATAGAAGGGAACATAAGCATATCTGGCTACCCCAAGAACCAGGACACATTTGCTAGAATATCAGGATACTGTGAACAAAATGACATCCATTCACCCTATGTTACTGTTTATGAATCGCTTGTCTACTCTGCGTGGCTTCGGTTATCCCCTGAAGTTGATGCAAAAACAAGAAAGGTTTGTGCACTGCATTAATATTCTTCACTAGATATACAGCATTTTATAGTGAAAGTTAGGTTCTAGAACTAGTATTTCCATGTTAAAGCTAAAATTTCAAAACAAACACTCAAGTAAATTCTGAATGGTCGGTCACATTGTAATTTCAATGTGCATAGCATTAACCCACTGAAATTAGACATTATTGCATTAAGTCCAATACTTCACCCTGTGGCATTGGTAACATGCATCATAACACTATAGAATTAATAAAACAAACAAAATGTGATTCTGCTTATTAGTCAGGAACTAACCTACACAAATGATGATTGCAGATGTTCGTTGAGGAGGTCATGGAATTGGTTGAGCTGACACCACTACGGGAAGCCTTAGTTGGGTTGCCTGGAGTGAGTGGGCTGTCAACTGAACAACGTAAGAGGTTGACAATTGCTGTGGAGCTTGTTGCAAACCCATCCATTATATTCATGGATGAGCCCACATCCGGACTAGATGCACGAGCTGCAGCTATTGTGATGAGAACTGTCAGGAACACTGTGGACACAGGAAGAACTGTTGTCTGCACCATCCACCAACCTAGCATTGATATATTTGAAGCATTTGATGAGGTAAGATGAACACAGTAAAATGTTTTTTTTTTATCTTCTTTTTTCTATTCTCGCAATCAAAAGAGATGAAAATTGCCATACTCAATGAGTTTCCAATTGATGTTGCAGCTGTTCCTAATGAAAAGAGGAGGAGAAGAAATATATGTTGGTCGATTAGGACGCCACTCTTGTGAACTGATCAAGTACTTTGAGGTAAGAGGAAACCAAATCCAAAGCATTATTTTGCATCATCTTATCAACTCCTGCAATGTAAGCATTCATGGTATTGGCAATTTTTTGAAGGGTATTAATGGAGTCAGCAAGATAAAAGATGGCTACAATCCTGCCACATGGATGTTGGAGGTTAGTTCTATGGGACAAGAAGCTATTCTAGGGGTCGACTTTGCAGAAATATACAAGAACTCTGATCTGTATCGGTATGCTAATATCCATGCACTTGACCTGTTCTTTAGATGGAAAAAAATGTTTGACCTCATTGCTTACAATCTTTGTTTGGTGCTTGATACAGGAGAAATAAAGCATTAATCAGTGAACTGAGTACACCCCCTCCTGGTTCAAAAGATCTGTACTTCCCTACCAAGTATTCCCAGAGCTTCCCTGTTCAGTGCATGGCCTGCTTCTGGAAACAATACAAATCATATTGGCGGAACCCATCATATAGCGCCATAAGGATTTTCTTTACGGCAGTCACAGCCCTCATGTTTGGAACAATCTTCTGGAGGCTTGGGTCCAAAACGTATGTTAATGGTCATCACTTTATTTTGCACATAATATTGTACCTTCATTCCTCATTGAAATTTGATTGATGATAACAATTACATGACGATAAACCTGCAGGTCCACACAACAAGATCTATTTAATGCAATGGGTGCGCTGTACGCTTCAGTTCTATTCATTGGGATTCAAAATTCTATGACCATACAGCCTGTAGTAGATGTCGAAAGAACAGTATTCTATAGAGAGAAGGCTGCCGGGATGTACTCCCCTCTACCTTATGCATTTGCACAGGTAAGAGTATAACAAAGGAAAAAAAAACAAGGGAACAAGTCTCTTCTTTCATTCTACAACCCTCCTAATTTTTAGCATGCCAAGTTCTAATACAGCCTCTCTTATTGAACTGTTTTACAGGTAGGAATTGAGGTGCCATATACCTTGCTTCAGACTTTGATTTACGGGGTCCTCACCTATAGCATGATAAACTTCCATTGGTCATTCGCCAAATTCATGTGGTATCTGCTGTTCATGTTCTGCACATTCCTTTACTTCACATACTATGGAATGATGGCAGTCTCAGTGACCCCAAATTCGGACATCGCTGCTATAGTTTCCACTGCATTCTACTCCATATGGAATCTCTTCGCTGGCTTCGTGATCCCTCGTCCGGTAAACATCTAACTCTTAACCATTGAACATAATACATCTTTCAGTTCTTGCTAAGATATTAATATCTTGTTGACTGCAGAGGATACCCGTGTGGTGGAGATGGTACTTCTGGGCATGCCCGATTTCCTGGACCCTGTACGGTCTAATCGTCTCACAGTTTGGAGACTTAGAGCATACCATTGAGACCGATGTAGGGACCGAAACCGTGAAGGCTTACCTGAAGAGATACTTTGGATACAAGCACAGCTTCTTGGGAGCAGTTGCTGCTGCAGAAATCGGATTCCCCGTGTTGTTCGCATTTGTCTTTGCGTTCGCAATCAAGAAGCTCAACTTCCAGAAGAGATAAGTCGATTCCAAGGCCATTAGACCGGTGGGAATCTTGTCAACTCCATGAAATTTTTTGCAACCCGTGTACATCCGAAGCGTGACTATCCACTATCCTATATGTAATTATGCTACTCATTTAATTCTGTCTTTTTTCCTCAAAAAATATGTAATTTTGTTTGTATTTGTTTGTTGAAAATATAATCAAATATGAGTTTTCGCGATCCGAGAGAAGAACCATTCCAATTTCTGAGATCTTGAAATTTTTAAATTGCAAAAATGGCATCGAGATACATGATTCAGCAAGCAATTTGACGAGGATTCTAACGAACAAAAAAGTAATTTTTCTCGGGAAAAAGGGTTCTTTGGCCAAGAATGATAAAAAATAAAAAGAAATGAAAACGTACCGAGATGAACTCGCCGCCGAGGTCGACGACGACGGACGAGCTTCTCGCTGCCGTCTCGGGTTTGATCGGGTTTGATCGGGTTTGATCTGGACCTTGTTGGATATAAAACCCGCCGTCTGTTTCACAGGAGTCAATCTTAACCGCTTATCATTCTTTGCGCATTGATCGATGGTTCAGATCAAACACGGTGGGCTATGAGCCGAATTTAATTATTGCCGTTCGTCGCATCCGTGTGAGAAATCAACGGTTCAGATTAAATCCGGTGAATGAAACTCCGGTATCAATTTAAAATATCATTTTTGAAATGACCTTATTGCCCTTATTACCTGAAATAACCACCCTAATCCTCTTCTCTCAACTTCTTCGATCCATGGCTTCTTGTCTTCCACTGTATCCTCCTCGCTCATGGTCCGTGAAATCCATCAAAACCAAGAGTTCCATCCAATCTCGTGAAGCTCATCAACTATCCAAGACTTCGAGCAAGCCCAATGGAATCAATAGAATCTCCAACAAGTCCCGTCTGGGCCAAATCTCTTCGCTTTCTAAACAAGGATTGGTACAGGAAGCTTTCTGTATCTTCGTGCAGATGGATTCCGATGAGATCCCCATTGGCCCTGAATTATACGGAGAATTGCTGCAAGGATGTATTTATAAGAGAGCCCTCCGTGAAGGTCAGCAAATCCACGCCAGAATCATTAAGAACGGCTCCTTTTTTAGTGAAAACGAGTATTTGGTGACGAAGCTGTTGATTTTCTATGCAAAATGTGATTTTGCAAACAAAGCCGAGGACTTGTTTCTGCGGCAGCACCAATCAAATGTCTTCTCGTGGGCGACGATGATTGGTTTGCACAGTAGGAGCGGCTTGAATGAGAAAGCTTTGATGGGGTTCTGTGATATGATGGAAGCTGGTGCCTTTCCTGACAATTTTGTTGTTCCGAATGCTTTGAAAGCGTGTTCAGCGCTTCAGTTGATTGGGTTTGGGAAAGCGATTCATAGTTATATCTTGAAAATGGGTCTTGGTGGATGTGTATATGTTCTTAGTAGTCTCGTGGACTTTTACGGGAAATGCGGGATATTGAGTGATGCGAGGAAGGTGTTTGAGGTAATGCCTCAGAGAAATGTTGTTACTTGGAATTCATTGCTCGTGGGTTTTGTCCAGAATCGGATGAATGAGGAGGCAATGGAACTGTTTCTTGACATGAGATTTGATGGAGTACAGCCAACTCAAGTCAGCATTTCAAGCTTCTTATCTTCATCAGCAAATTTAGTAGCAATTGATGAAGGCAGGCAAGTTCACGCTCTTGCAGTTGTATGTGGGATAGAACTCAATAAGATTTTAGGTAGTTCTCTTTTGAATTTTTATTGTAAGGTAGGTTTGGTAGAAGATGCAGAATCAGTTTTCCACCGCATACTCAGCAAAGATGAGGTAGCTTGGAACTTACTGATTTCAGGTTATGTGAATGATGGCCAGATTGTCAAAGCATTATATACTTGTCAGAAGATGAGGGAGGAGAGTTTTAGGTTTGATTCTGTGACTTTATCATCTATCATAGCTGCTTCTATAGATTCTGGTTGGATAGAACTTGGCAAGGTTGGGCATGGTTTTTGCATCCGAAATAATCTTGTTTCTGATATAGCTGTTGCAAGTAGCATCATAGATTTGTATGCAAGCTGTGGGAGGATGGAATATGCACAACTAGTGTTCCATGTTACAGCTTCAAGAGATTTGGTGCTATGGAACACATTGATATCTGCTTATGCTCAATATGGCTTCAGTAGAGAGGCGTTGACATTTATCTATCAAATGCAGCTAGAGGGCCTTTCCCCCAATGTGGCTTCATGGAATTCTGTAATTTTGGGATTTTTAGTGAGCGGGCAGGTGAATGAGGCTCTAGATATGTTTGCACAAATGCAACTTACTGGGGCAGAACCCACTTCAATGACATGGTCTACACTCATATGTGGCTTAGCTCAGAATGGATATGGCTTTCAAGCAATTTGGCTCTTTGAGCAGATATTATTGGATGATATCAGACCCAGCGCCATGAGCATTGTTGGAGTTCTCCAAGCATGCACAGTTGTAGCCTCAATGCCGCATTGTAGAGGCATTCATGGCCTTATCCTGAGAAGAGGTCTCTTATCATCCCTTTCTGTCACAATATCTCTCATAGACATGTATAGTGAGTATGGAAGCATAAATATTGCAACGAGTGTATTTGATATGATTGTAAACAAGAACCTGACCTTGTACAATGCAATGATATCTGGATATGCACTTCATGGGAAAGCCACGGAGGCTCTCATGCTGTATGCAAATATGAAACTTTTAGGGATGAAGCCAGATATTTTCACCTTTTCTGCACTGCTCTCAGCATGTAGCCATGCAGGTCTTGTTTGTGAAGGTTTAAATATTTTCACAGAGATGACCACTAGGTACCATATGACACCAAGAAAGGAGCATTATTATTCTCTGCTAACTCTGCTTGCACCCTATAGCAGCTTCAGCAAAAGTTGCCAGCTCATATGCTCAGTGCCTTCTGATCTTGGAGCACATACTGTCGAATCTTTACTTGCTTTGTCTAAGAAATATTATGAGATTGAATTAGGAGAATGTTGTTTGAGACAGCCGCTTATGATGGAACCCAAAAATTCAGTAAATTATGTAAGATTTGCAATTTTATGTTCAGCCTCAACAAAATCAAAGGAAGCCGCAAAAGCAAGAGCACTAATGAAAGTGAATAGGGTGAGAAAGAATCGTAGTTGCAGTTGGATTCTAGTTGGATTTGGACCCCATGCATTTGGACTTGATGATAGATCACACCCGCAAATAGCAGTAATATTGGAAACGTTATCATATTTGGATAGGGAAACTAAACTTAGTGGCTGTGCATCTGACATAATCACAAGTGATGAATTTGGCATTTGGCAAGAAACTCTTTTTTCTCAGTGAAAGAGCAGCTATATTGTGAAAAACATTTTTGAGAAATAGGATACAACAGAAGAGAAGATGCAAAAGACTTTCAAGGTATACAAATGTTTGACTTAGGGAGCTAGAATCAGGAAAAAAGCATGTGTATGTTTGAAACCAAGGTACATTGATGGTTAGTTGAAACTGAAAAAATACATCAAGAAGGTGCAATATGAAGCATCATGTGCATGTTGTTACTGCACAAAACATTCTATGACTTGAGTTATAGTTCAGTCAACGACTTGTTTGGTTGCTTCAGGTAAGGTTTTCAGTTTTATTACTTTACCTCACACTCCAGAGAAACCAGAACATGTTCTTGTGTTCCTATAGCAAAATAAAATTATACTATGCTAAATCACATTTTGTTAATGTTACACCTAGCAAGATTTCAAGAGCTGCTATATAAACTCCAATTTTGACTTTTCATTTCCATTTGCTGATAACCAATTTATGTTGTCGAAAGATATTGACACTGACTGATGAGCTGTAGCATTTTCTTGTTAGAATGATGATACAACCTGGCAACTTCATAAATCTGTTGACTATTTTCCGTTTTTGCTTGAGATGCTACTTATTACTAACAGAATTTACCAAACAATATTTTCCAAACCTGTGTTTGTAGTTGATGCAAAATAAAACATTATTTTTGTGATCTTTTGAGACAGAATGGGTTGACACATAATTAATTAATTTTAAAACACAGAAAAGTAAACCCCAGTTTAAAGCATAGTCCCTTATCGTATCACTTTTGTAACTACAAATCAGGCTTTCTAGGATGAGGGCTGGTGTGGGAGCCATTTAATTTTAGGTTATGATTTGTTTGGAAGGTAAACCTAATGAATCTGGAGTATTTTGGTATTTGCCACTGATGTATGCTAGATAATTATATTCCTCTGGAAGTATGAATGCCAATGATTCCTTCTATTTCAAATATTGATTGGTACTTGATCAATGACTTCGTCAGCTTGTAATGTAGAACCCCATAATTCAATCTTGAAAAGTCCCTCAAAATATGTGATTCTTTTTGGATTCTAGTGTGGGTGACCTGATTGTAGCCACAAGCAAACGAAATCATTTTCATGGATGTATGTGGAGAAGAGAGTCAAACGAACCACACATACTCTTTGAAAAATGCCAGTATCTGTATAGGGTGGCTGAGATGGATATCTACAATGCTAACAGTGCCAAGAAGGTTGTGCTAGCTAATGACCGTCGTATATCTTGTGCTCCCGAGTTACTTAGACTCACTGCTGAACTATATGCTGCTTTGTAAGTGTCGATGAGCATGTTGGCATAAAAGACTAGTAGTAGATATATACGTCAAAGATTACACTCAGCTTTATTTCTTCTGCAATTTTTCCTTGTTGAATCTCTCGTCTTGCAACGAAAAAAGTTTTGGCGCGATCTAGAGTTGTGCTTTTTCCAGGGACCATATATACATTGAACAAAAAGTAAGGGACCACACCATCAAAGTAGGAAAGTTACTTTTTTAAATTGATCCAGTTTTTTTTCTTGCTTCAGCATGCTTTGTTGTTGCCCTTTTTAAGCAGTGTTTGGCATATAAAGCATGGGAAGAGATGTTGTTTGGGACCATTCTGTTATTGTCATTCTCATTGGTGTTCACCCAATTCTTGAACGCCAAGAAGGAAATGCACTTTAAGCGTTCGTCTCCCTTCGGAGCGCTTCGTTTGCCTGTGCATGTAGCGATGATCGAGCTCTTATCTTTGTCTATTATGCAGTTCAACTTGCTAGCATTCGTCTCCTTCCTCCGCGTATGGATCCTTAGCCTTGTTTTCTTCTTTCGTTCTATTATCGTTTAGTTCTAAGAAGTTTCTAATTGATCTTTCAATATTTTGTTGGAATCATTAGGTACAATTCCTTAGATTTACCATATGTATTACAACTCCCAAATTTTCAATGATTACTTACAATTTATATTTACGAAAAATTACAGATAACCTCTCGAACCAATCAAGTCTTTAAAGCCCCTGGTTTGAAATCAATCTATTTCAGAATTTTTTTAAAAAATTAATATTATTTATTTTACACAGTTATTAAATTAAATTATTATAAAAAATTAAATTTTTTTTCGAATTTTAAATTATTAATACATTAATTTTGATTAAAAAATTAATTTACAAAAATGATTCACTAATCTTGATCGTGATATTGATTCCGAACTAAACGGATGCACTAGGATCAAATTTAGGTGCAAAATGACCTTTCTATTATTTTTGCTTATTTTTTTTTATCTATAAGGAATCTTGGTGCAACAAATACAGTTAGGATTTCGATGAGCCTTCTTGCGATTGTTTTATGAACTTTTAATGTTTATAATTTTGCCAGTGACATCTAAAACAATTTGGAATCAGAATTAAAATTAAAATTAACAAATTATTTGTATAAATTAAAAATATTTTTATCAAAATTAATTTTATAATAATTTAAAATTCATTTAATTATTTATAATAATTTAATTAAATAATAATGTAAAATAAATAATATTAATTTAGATCTTAATTTTTAATCAAAGTGGCCACAGCAATTAAATAAAACAGCAAAAAATTAGAAATCTCTATAATAAAATGAACGGGATAGTGGTTGAAGTAGTAGCAGATATTGCGGGACGGTCGGCATGGGTGGTGCGACTTGGTCGCATGGTCCATCATCCTGCTGCCTTCGCAGGCCCCGCTGCTACTACCACTTTCAGCTCCGGTCGGCCTCTGCCGCGTGGATCGTGGAGAAAAAAAGGACAAGAGGCCGCAGACGCGCCAACCTGTCTTCTTGCTCCTCGCACGCCACCACAGCGAAGCAAACCCAGTTAAAACAAAACAAAAATGTCCACGCATATCGAGATGAGCTCACCGTGAATATCTCACTCAAATTTCAAATCCCTCCTCCTCCAACAACACATCTCACTCACTCGTATATCAATCATGCTAATAATCCAGCTGTCACCCTCCCTCGGACTGTGATTCGCCAGAGAAAAAACATTCCAAACTCAGTCACCCACTGCCTGATGGATATAATTCATTAATTAATAACTATTTTTTTTTTTTAATTATTTTAAAACTCGAATCCTCCAACGCGCCATTTAACTTTCGCCGCGCCTTAATTTAAATCCTATTTTCTATCCTTCGCATTCCAAAATAAAACTAGAAAATTGCAACCAGAAATCAGAAAAAAAAAAAAAAAAAATCCTTCTAAATTGAATAACAGAATAATGCACAACGCGAACTTTTTACCTCGCCTCACGGCGTGGGAGCGGCGGGCGGCGTCGGCACTCCGGAGCCACCCTTGGATGGCTCATCCGACGACTGCCGCTGCCCGTCGTCCGTCTCTGATCGTCTTACGATCTCCTCGATCATTCTCACCGCCGCGGACATGTCCGGCCGCGAATCCGGCATGGTGGCAACGCAAGCCATTGCGATCTGGAGCAGCTGCACCATCTCCTCCTCCACGCCCGGCTGCCGCATCAGCTCGGCGTCGAACACCTCCGCCGTCCACTCCTCCCGCACCACCGACTGCACCCACCGCGGCAGGTCAATTCCCGCGTCGGTGCCAATGGACGTCTGGTTGGGGGCGCGCCCCGTCAGCAGCTCCAGCAGCAGCACACCGTAGCTGTACACATCTGACTTTAACGTCGGCCGCCGAGTTTCTATTACCTCCGGAGCGCGGTACCCCGCGACCCGGATAGACGGCGGCACGGCGGAGCCGAATAAGGGATTGAGGCCGTAGTCGGAGACAACCGCGGATAAGGGTTCGTTGCGGAGGAGGATGTTGGAGGCCTTGACGTTGCCGTGTGGAAGCCGGGCGGAGTTGTGGAGGTGGGAGAGACCACGGCCGGCGGCCAATGCCACCCTGAGCCGCCCGTCCCAGTCTAATGGCGTCCGGCCAGATCCTCTGCTACCTGTTGTCAAATTTGGAAGAAAACTAACACTCATTGTGTTCCGATAAACTGAGCAAAAGCACTGAGAAACTCACTGACCGTGGAGGAGGGCGGAGAGGCTGCCGGCAGCGAGAAAATCGTAGACAATGAGCTTTTCGTCCTTGGAGTAGTAGAAAGCTCGGAGGGGGATCACATTGCCGTGTTCCGCCACCTTGCCAAGGCTTTCGATGTGCGAGTCGAACTCTCTCCGGCTTGCCACCACATCCTTGAGACGCTTGACGACAACGGTGGTGCCCTCCTCCAGCACCGCCTTGTACGAGGTCCCCACGCTGCCCTTCCCCAAAACCTCTGCCGACGCCCGGAGAAGATCCTCCAGATCGAAGCTGTATCCCCCTCCTCCGACGAACACCAACCGATTCCGGTCCGCATCCCCGATTCCGCTCCCCACCTCCTTCGACGACGACGACGGCGTCCCTCCTGTTTCTGCGCTTCTCGTGGCCACCACGCTTGCCGGCGCCTTCGGAGGTTTCCCACGCTTCGCCTTCTTCCGCCGCATCATGCAGCATACCAGCAGCAACAACAGCAGCAGGATTGCAATAGCAGCGGAGCCCACAGAGATCGCTATAATAGCTGCGGTTGATAGCTTCTTGGACGATTTCGTGGACGGAAACTGCCCCGCCGAGGAGGGGGCCGGCGAGGGGGAAGGGAAGAAGGGGCGAGGGCAAGACGGTAGCGGGTCGCCGCAGAGTTCGAGATTCCCGGCGAAAGAGGGCTCCGGGAAGTGGGCGAGGGTCTCCGGGATGGACCCATTGAGCTGGTTATAAGAGACATTGAAGGCGACGAGGGTCGGGATCGCAATGCTCGGGAGATTCCCAGAGAAGCTATTCCGCTCGAGCAAGAGCCCAGTCAGGCGAGTGAGGCTGTTAACGGCGTAAGGGATCTCACCGGAGAAATTGTTGCCGGAGAGATCGAGAAGCGTCAGCCGTGTCAATCCAGTGATCCACTGCGGGAATCCGCCAGAGAAGCGGTTTTCCTGCAAGTAGAGGTGCCGGAGAGCGGCGAGAGAGGAAAAATCGGACGGTAAATCGCCGGAGAGGCGGTTGAACCGTAGGGAAAGGACGCGAAGAGAAGAAAGGCGAGAGAGCGTCCCGGCCGGAAGGGGCCCGAGGAGGCCGACGCCGGGGAGGCGGAGGGCCAGCACGATGGTGCGGTTGGCGTCGCAAGTGACGCCCACCCAGTCGCAAGCGGAAGCTGCCGGATCCCACCGCAGCCGCGAGGCGTGCGGAATCTTCGACAGGAAGTCGAGCAGCGCCGCCCGGTCTGCAGTTGGCTCCGCCGCCGCGAGTCCGGCGAAAGCCACAACGAGAACGAGGACGAGGACGAAGGAGGAAGAGACCGCCTCTGCCATTGGAAGAGAGGCGGAGCTCAGAGGCTGGGGTTCAGTACGGCCGAGGAGAAGCCATTATCCCTAGCGAAGGGCAGAGTCACGAGCTCTGTATGGGTTTTGTTGCAGAGGGGAAACGCGGAACGATCCGATACGATCCCCTAGAAAATGCGGATGGGAAACGAAACGGTTGGTTGCCCGAGGAGGGAGGTCGAGAGTTGGACACAGAGGGGAATCGTTCCGGGCCGGCTCGGTCGGGTTTTGGATTTACACGTGGCAAGCAATCATTGCGTTTGATCATTGTAATTTGGCCGGCCAACGCAGCTGGACATGAGCGCAAGTACCCGGATTTTGTGCAAGGAGCAACGGAAACTCCGATTAAACTAGATTTTAATTACTTCCAGAAAGAGGATTTGCTTTGTCATTAGAGAGATACCTCGAGCACGAAGTGTTAATTATTTTTAGCTTTTAGGAAATTAATTAGCTTAATGAAGTTCATGAAAAGGCAACGAGTATCGCGATCGATGATTAGTGTAATAATCGAACAGCAGGTGGATCATTGACAGCATGGGTCATCTTCAATTAATATTCGAATCAGAAATTCTGATGGCTTCGCCATAAATATAGCACGCGCAGTACGCAAGAAGCAATGTGCAATCAGCAGTTGATGCTGCGTCCAACTTGGCCTCGAGGAGAACGATGGACGGTAGTTAAGTCACGGCAAACATAAGAGGAGGAAAATCAAGCTAATGATGACAGAGATGCGAAAGCTTGGAAAGGGAAGAAATTGCTGGTAACAAAAATCATATCGCTGCAGACAAACAGACAATACAAACCGACGCATGCTGCTCCTCTGGAAGTAAACCATGCGGAGAGAATAGACAGAGGAACGAGACCAGCTGAACTCCAGCGAAGGAGGCGGCACGACACACTGACGACCCAAGAGAGCCAACTGAATGAAAGAGCTGCAAATCATTGGACTGCGTGATGTCACCGACTAGAACTTGTGTGCTGATCAGCTGGTTTTACAAGGAGCTGCACAGGTCATTGGCGTTATTTTTGTCTTTTCCGCTGATGAACACAAGCACAAATCAGATTGTGAACTCAGCCGAGAAATAATCTCGATCGATTTCAACGCGAATATTCTATGAATGTTTCGTTGGCCTAAAATGATTAAAATAATCTCAGTCAAATATGTGTTATTATTGGAATTCGCAGCGAAAGATTCACGAATCACCTTATTTTAAATAACAAAAAAAATTAAAATTAATACAAGATAAAAAAAATAACAAAATAAGACAGTAAGAGATCCACTATTAAAATAAAAAACTTTTACAAAAGTCCACAAGAAACACTTCACTATTTCTTACTCAATTTATCTATTTTATCAAGCATCGGTAATACCTCTATTTTCAGAGAAAATTTCTAATAGAACACCACGAGAAATCATCATAAGAGATTACCGAGAAGCATTAGAAAAACTCACACATGAGGGCCGATACTCTTTCTCTTTCTCTTATCTCAATTCTCTCTATTCTTTTCTCTCTAGTTCAACTTTAATACTGCATTATACATGAGTCTTATATATTATAATATATTTATAGATTATTATTGAATATGAGTTTTACTCTAATTATAATTTTTAATATTATAAATTAATTATAAATCTAAATTTAATTTTAAATTTTTTACTTTAATTTAAATTTTAATTTGAATTCGAGAAGCCTAAAACTCAATTCGTAGTTTTCTCCGTTCAGCGCGGAGCAGGCGATCCAAACTTTTGCGGTCAATACTAGGGCGAAGTGACGACATCAAGAGTTGGGCTTTACTTGTGGGCCTAAGACCATCTTTTCGACGCCCAGATAAAATAAAGTTTGACTTTTTAATCACAGCCGTCCATTTCAACCCGGCGTTTGCACTTTGCACTCCGCCGCAACCTTGATCTCGATCGCGAATACGCCCTCGAGGGCCTCTACGACTCCTCCATCGTCTTCTTCGACGGCGCCGTCGCCCGAATCAACAAGTACTTCACTTCCCCTAGGCCCTACCTCTTCTTCTTCTTCTTCTCGTTCTCCAGTAGGAACAGACATCGACGACTCTACCGAGGAAGTCAGCGCCGTCAAGCGGTTGGACTCCGAGTCGAGGGCTTTGAATGAGCTTCTGGACTGTAGAAGATACCTGGAGGCCGAAGAGCAGGGATTCCGGGAGCCGAAGATCCACCCAGAGGCCAGTCCGGCGGCGACGAGGAAGACCTTACAGCACGCACGGTCCGGTGTCTGTTTGATCTTGAAAGAGCTTGTAAGCCAAGTACAATCTTCATTAAAGAGATTGATTCTCTCCGTAGTGCTCGTGGGTATGTGCCTGTCTACAACACATTGACAATTCGAAGTTTTGAGCATTTATCAGTGTCTTTCTCGTCTTTTGAGATATCAAAATGGTTTCTGCAGCGACCGGAACAGCCAACCTCTTTTGGAAGCTTTTCGTATATTATCAACTAGAATCCAAAGATTTGAATTTCTTCGGCGTTCGGAGCTCAGACCATCTCCTATGGCATGTAGTGACCCGGCCACGCTCTTTGATTCCTTCGGCCAGCTTCGTTTTGCTCCTTGCTAGTATTTCCCGCTTCCATCCAACCTGAAGGTGCCTTTTTTATGTTTTGTCTCCTCTATTACGAGTACGCCTCAATCATCGTCGTTCGAATCCTCGACACATCATTAACCATGGCGTTGGCCCATGAAACATCTCAACTGCACATCCTTCTTCATCGCTCTGTGTTTGTTATCCATCTTTGGCGTTTCTGCCGACACGCCGCATCCCCTTTCATCCCTGGCTTTCGTTTGATATCCCTATCTGTTTGATTTTTTTAGCCACCTTTGATTTAGAATCAAAAACAGAATTATTTCGTTTTAATTTTTTTTACAAAATTAATATTACTTATTTTATATTATTATTAAATTAAATTAGTATAAAAAATTAAATAATTTTTTTAATTTTAAATCATTATAGAGTTATTTTTGACAAAAAATATTAATTTATAAAAATAATTTGTTAATTTTAATTTTGATTCTTCATTTTAATTCTGAATCAAATTGTACCTTATATATTTTTTTTATTTTTAAAAAGTATACATAGTTGCTCATGTAATATTTTCTATTTTATAAAGTAGTTTGTATTCTACAGAGAAATTTAGGCCCAGCCCAAGCAGAAACCCACAAGGCCCATTAATTTGCCGACACCAATCTTTGAGATTTGCTCTTGCATCCGAGAAACCAGATCACGAGGATTGATGTACGGCTAGGTAATTAAACGTTTACATGTGGCGGGAAGTTGTGTCACTGGTGACGCCTGTATGTGTATAAGCACAAAAATGCCGAAGCAGCATCTGCAGCCAAACGACGTCTCACAATGGACTCAAAGAAGGAGCTTCGGCTCCCCGTCGTGGACTTCTCCGGCCTAAGCCTGGCGCTCGCCGGCACGCCGGAGTGGAACACTGTTCGATCGAAGGTAACGCGTGCGCTGGAAACCCACGTTAGCTTCGAGGCAGTCTACGATCGGGTCAGCTCCGAGTTGCGCAGCGCAATCTTCAATGACGCAATCAAAGACGTGTTCAGTTTGCCGGTGGAGATCAGGTCCCGAAGCCCGGGATATCTGGACAGAAACACTTTCGAGGCGCTGGAGAGCGTCATCGTTGAGGATGTTACCCCTCAAGGCTTCGAGAGTTTCACTCGTCTGATGTGGCCTCAGGGAAATACTCATTTTCGGTAATTTCTTGACCTTTTAAGAGTCAATTTTTAGTTCGATACATTCGAATTTACAGTGTAAATGAATTCGTATGTATTTATCGATTTGTTAGGGAGACGGCCTGGTCGTATGCTAAGCTGCTAAATGAGCTGGACGAAATGGTGCAGAGTATGATCATGGAGAGCCTCAACATCGACAAACACTACGACCGTCTGATCAAGAACACGTACTACACTCTTCGAATGTCATCGTACAAGGTTCCCTCGACTGATGATGAAGGCGATATCGTAGTCTTCCCTGAGCACACGGATCCGACTCTGGTGACCATACTCGGTCAGGATCAGGTCAATGGGCTCGAGGTGTTAATCAAAAGCGGCGAATGGGTGCGGCCGGCGGCAACGACGAACTCCTTCATCGTCACTGTTGGAGATTTGATGGAGGCATTTACCAATGGACTACTGCAAGCAACACGGCATCGCGTGGTGATGAAGGGCGGAAGGAATGAGGCCAGATACTCGACCATCTTCTCGTCGGCTACCAAGCAAGGGTACATGGTCCAGGCACCGGAAGAGCTGGTGGATGAATCGCATCCGCCGGTCTACAAGCCTTTTGATTTTGCGGAGTTCTACCGCTTTCGATACACCGAGGCTGCATTGCGAGCAGAGAGTGCACTCAAGCTATTCTGTGGCGTTGATCTGGGTGATTGAATCGACTGCAGAAATTATACTGTAGCTCAATCATGCACGGAAAGTTGGCTGTTTGACATGCTATCTGTGCAGCCAAATCTGTCAGTACACTCGGTATCAGAATCTGTGATGCTGCATAAACTGTATGTCTCTGTTTCTCCGAGTCGCAACAAAGCGTTCTGAATAAGTTGCAGAGCTTAATTGCAAGAATTAATTTTTACAAAATTTGCGTCTCCGCGTCCTGTTTCGGTCAAAGATATTTACATAATTTTTAGGAATAACTTGCATTCTCACGTGAATTATTTGTGATGAGCCGGTCTGCAAATATAACAGCACAATGGAAGACGCATCACTCATGGAAAGGGAGCTGGACTAAATTATTTCGGGAGTCAGAACGAGCATCAAATCATTATATTCTTCTATCATTAACTCGTTTTAAAATTTAAATTTATTAGATATAGATGTTTTTTATTATATATATTAGATTTTATTCTATTTAATATTATAAATTTATAATACTCTCTATTTGAGATGTAATTTGATCACATTAAATTTAATATTCTTAATTAAAAATTTTTTATTCGATTAATTTCATCATATGATTAATACTAATCGATTTTTATCTCGTTTTTTAAAATTTTTTTAGTAAAAATTAATATGTAATTCAATTCAGTTGCATCGTTACGATAATTTGATCTTAAAAGTGGACCAAACACCAGATCATTTAAAAAATTTAAACTTATCACACTTGATATTGTAACACCAAATGATACAAAAGATGATCATCAAAAGCCTCGAGATCGAGAAGCACTGCGATCATGTCGTGCAACACACGGATTACTCGTTCAGGCTGTCATCGTACAAGGCCCCTCCAGCTTCAGCTTCAGGTGAAGAAGAAGAAGAGCAAAGGCGCACACAGATCCAAGTTTGACGGCCATGATCGCCCACCAGCAGCTAAACGGGCTTCTGGTGCATATCTTCACATTAATCCCAACAAGCACGTTAGCAATTAATCCCAAACCAGATTTACGATTCTCCAAGCTACAATCTAAAAATCTCTTTTGCAATCTTCACATTCCATCAGAATGGCTCGTGGCCCGTGTGTTTGAGAGGACTCATATGTTGAGTCTGACTAAGCGCTCCCGCGCAGTCTACAGCCGAAGCACACGGGCCACGAGCCATTCTGAATTGTTATTAATTCTCTTTTTTATCCCAAGTTGAATTCTAATTTAAAAAAAATTTAAAAACTATAATCACTATAATTTATTATTAATTATTACTATTATATGTATATATAATTTTTTAAAAATAGGTCAAACACAGCCAGTGGGCCATATTTTACATTTTTTCCAGGGGCCGTATCGGGAACGACCCGTTACGTGCCGGTCCCGAACGGCCGTTTCACACCTCTATGGAAGAATCTTTAGCTTATACGGCAAGTTGTATGCGTATCGAGATGTACTATATAATTAATTAATTAATTAATGATCAACGATTGATTGTTCATTAAGCTTAATTATTTATCTTAACCAGCTATACTAATCTCCTTTTGTTTGTATTTTTCCAACCCAGCAGCATTTTAAATAGCTCTGATCGACCGAGAGAGCGCGCCATATTTCGCAGTGAGCTCCCGCGGACAAGTAAATGGAGGCAGAGAAGCAGCTGCAGCTTCCCAGGGTGGACTTCTCCTGCCTGAGCCTCGAGCTCGCCGGCACGCCGGAATGGGCCGCGGTTCGAAGGGAGGTCATGCAAGCGCTGGAAACTTTTGGCAGCTTCGAGGCTGTCTACGCCCGAGTGAGCCCTCAGCTCCGGGAGGCCATCTTGAACGATGCAATGAGAGACATATTCAGTCTCCCTCTCGAAACCAGGTCAAAAACACCTGGATATCTCGGCAAGCAGATCGCAGAAACAGTCGACAGTGTTGCCGTTATGGACGTCTCTCCTGCCTGCTTCGACACTTTCTCTCGTCTCTTGTGGCCTCAAGAAGGGAACTCTACTTTTTGGTAAGTACTCCTCCTGCATAGTTCACAGCCAACCTCAAACTCTTTTTACTATGCTTAGATATTTATGTACCGTTTTTCTATGTGTAATTCTCGGTTGGTAGTGAAATGGGGTGGTTGTATGCAAAGGAGTCCAAAGAGCTGAACCAAATGATACAGAAGATGATCACGGAGGGCCTCGGGATCGGGAAACACAACGATCATCTTCTGCAACGCACGGCTTACTCGCTCAGATTCACATCGTACGTGGCTCCTCCACCTGCATCTTCAGGTGAAAACGAGGAAGCTAAGGAGGAGGAGCTAGTCGCAGTAGAGCACACAGATCCAGTTATGATAGAAATGACCCCCCAGCTCCCGAACGATGGACTTGAGGTGCAGACCAAAACTGGCGAGTGGATCAGGCCCAACGCGTCCAAGGACTCCTTCATTATCACGCTGGCGGAGAGCATGGAGGCATGGACAAACGGAAGGGTGAAGGCAACCCGGCATCGTGTGTGGATGAATAGGAAGCAAGAGAACAGATACTCGGTCGTCTTCTCCTCCTTGCCGAAACCAGGATTTATGTTGCAGGCTCCGGAGGAGATGGTTGATGATATGCACCCGAGGCTCTTCAATCCCTTTGATTTTGCCGGCTACATCCACTTCCGCTTCACTTCTCGCGGACCGGACGCGCTCAAACGCTATTGCGGCGTTGCCGGTGTTGGACCCGCAGCCTGAAAATCATCCTTCCCTGGAATAATTCATCTTTATTAAAATTTCAGAGATTGTGTGTGTGTTTGCTTGAAGTTGCAGTTTGTGTGGATGAGTTTAGGCTACTGCTATCAGTTTCCTGTGGAATAACAAATATATTTCTGGACCATTTGTCATTTGATGTTGAAAGCATTCTTACAAATAACCCCTTGCCAAATGATGTTGAACGCATTCTTACATATAACCCCCTACAGTACGTGATTATCACAACTTACAGGGTGTTTAGAATAAATACCTCCGAGGCGCTTCCAGAACAAGCCAGCAAAAGCCACGATTCCCCAAACATGTACGTGTGGCTCATCTCGCTCCAAATATTCAGCTCGCGGCAGGGTCGAACAAGTTGAGCCAACTCCCAAAGTAGCGGAAGCCAAGGAAGAAGAAAATGGCAGCCACGAGCGCCCTCTCCATCTCTTTCTTTCCTTCCTCTTCTTCTTCGAGCTCTTGGGGTAACAGCAGCAGTAGCAGGAATAGAAGCTGCTTCTCAAATCCATTGTGCAACACAAAGCGCACCTTCTCCTCCGTCTACTGTTCCATGAGCCCCTCACCAAGTTCACCTGCAATTGAGACGCCTAAAGATAACAAGATTGAGCTCGAGTTCATCGGAGTAACTACCAACTAACACCACCTAATACCATCATTCTCCTCGTACCACTTATTTAAAACTAATTTGTTCTTGTAGCCAAAGCCGGCAGAGGATGGATCCTATCCGGTGGACAGGGCATCCTCTGTCAGTGGCGAGAAGCTCCTCCGAAACATCATGCTCGACAACAAGATTGAGCTCTACGCAGCATATGTAAGTGGTTTCCAAAATTTGCTTCCTTTGTTCTGCAGTCGTCTGGATTCTACTCAGAGTAATGGTATGATCTATACTGTCGCACAGGGGAAGGTGATGAACTGTGGGGGAGGAGGAAGCTGTGGCACATGCATTGTGGAGGTATACCTTTGCATGCACTTTCTTATGAAGTACCAATTATGGATGTCAATCTCTTGAAATACTCAAGCCCATTAGACCATTCAAGTTAGTGATTTATTTGTGTAGATCGTTGAGGGTCAGGATCTCCTCAATGAAAGAACAGACGCCGAGAAGCGGCATCTAAAGAAGGCATGTTCTCTGCCAGTGTCCCATTGAAGTTGTAACAGTTTGTTTACAGTATAGAACTGAAAAGTCTCCATGAGATTCTTGGAAGTGGAGTATGTTATGAAAACATTTTTAGCTTTTATGTTCTTCTCAACGTGTTCACGAATTGCAATCGCAGAAACCTGAGTCATGGAGGCTTGCTTGTCAGACTATTGTGGGAAACAAAGAAAATGCTGGCAAGGTACGCTTTGGAATTCCCTTTCATCTTAGCAACCTTTTACTTGTAAGTGTTCCTGAGTAAATTTTCCAAACCTATCCATAATTAAATAGAGACCATTAACGGTCTCTGTAATTAAACTTAGTTGAAACCTTAGCTACAGGTTCCATCAACCGATAATTTTCAGATTTTAAGTTATGCAAAACAATAAGTTTGCAGGCATACCTTTTCACACAAAGGTCAGTATGAATCTCTAAAACCCTGGATGTAAGCAGAAATATATGAATATTGATCACTCAGTTTGTCCAATTTCCTGCCACATCAATTGTTAAAATAGAGTAGCCTTCTTGAACTTGTACTAAACAAGTTATCCCTAAAAATATGTTAACCATGTCACGCTATTCCAACAGAGAATAACGTCTGGATTCCACTTTTCAGGTGGTTCTTCAGCGGCTTCCACAATGGAAGAAGTGATTAAGGAACGAGAGAGACGTGCTTGTCTTATCTTTGGCATTATGTGAATAACTGTCGACGTGGAATCATTTTGTTACAATACTCTCCTGTGGAACTTGTTTCTGAAGCTTTTGGCTGGAAAAATGAGTAGGATACACTTGGCTTCTTCTACTCGAGAAAGATAGGTGATTCCAAAATTAGTAACAACAGAAATCATCGAGAAGGCAAAGGTACATAATCTAAAGAGAAATAAAGCTTCACTCAAAGAATTTCACAAAAGTGTGAAAATTCTAGCAAATCATATACAAGAATTGCAAGAAATGTTATCCGACAGTAAGGCAACTGCTGTTAATAAAGAGTGAAGACTCACTGACCATCTCAGTTGATGCATAAATAGTACAGAAATGGATGTTACAGTGACTACAGTCAAGCATGAGGTTTTACAGTTAGTTTACCAATCATATTCATCTTTACGTCATATAACTCGCAAATCAGCTAGCGTACCTTGTCTTCATCCAGCTGGAAAACAATACAGGATGTGCACAATATTACGAATGGAACCTGCATAGAAAAGGATTCCAGAATAAAATATTAGAATGATTTATGTACATCAATAGAAAAGAAATTTGTTGAGTATATAATACCATCCTCTAAGACATCTTATTACCTAAATCATTTGTTCCCACTCAAATCAGCATGCAGCGTTACTTTAGCTTGCCAGTTAAAACTCCTTGCATCAACTCTTGAGATTCAGTTTTAATCACTGAAGTATTTCTATTCAACTCATCATCTTTGTGTGTATCCTACAATTCATGTGCCCACGAATCTTACTTTCATGAATTTTTCAATCATGATAAATTGATGACTGCCAGAAATACTTTAGGCACCACTTCCTCCAAACCAGTTCACCTGTTTGACACAAAATTTGTGGTGTAACAAGGTGAGAGGGAATTTATGGCATGCCTGGAAGCAGTTTCGTTTCTGACTAATGCCATTCCTTCAATGATCATCTTAAGAAATCAATCCGTATATTTCTGGAGAGCATTTGCTATTTTCCTCTGTTTACACATTATATTCTAGCATCAGATGACTTATCTTTGATGACACTAGCAACCCCATAACTGTTATGCAAAGGGATGGCCTGGTTTGCTGATATCCCTTCCAAAATCATGCTTAGTCAATGAGCTTGATGCATGTACGCTGTAGTAAATGCTTATTCCCACCCCTGTAGCTAAGTTGGAACTTAGAAGCATCTAGTGCATTGAAGGTCTATAAATCATTTCACAAATGCTTTTACAGTTTTTTGAGACCGATGAAACAGACCTTGTAACCACTCTTTCCGTAAAATATGAATTTGGCACATCCACTCAGATGACGTTGATGAAATATCATTATGTCAACCAGACTCCAGATGATACATCTCAGAGTCAGCAATGGAGACTTCAACAATCATTTCCATACCCTCCATCAGTAACCCTAACCTCTCACAAATCTCTTGGACCTGAGGGTGTGATCTAGCATCAGCATTAAATGCATGCACCTTCTCGTCAATTTCAGTCCAACTCCGACCTGGGACCTTATTTACTCCTCTTTCCCTCGTTGCTCTTTGAATCATTGCTCTGCCATCCCACATCCCAAAACCGGCATACATATGAGAGAGAAGAACATAGGTGGAGTGCTCTTTGGGCTCTAAGACTAGCAAATGCTGGCCAACATGTATTGCCGGCTCTATATCACTATGGATTCCACACTAAGGCGTTTGGTTGAAATGGCATTGATTCAATAAGCTTCATTGCTTCATCAAGACGTTCAGCCCCACCAAACAGATCAATAGCACATGCATAATGTTCCATTCTAACAGGAATACCATAAACGGATTCTGTTGACTGTAAAAATGCAAATCCCTCTTCCACCAGACCAATGTGGCTACATCCAGAAAGAATTCCTGCAAAAGTTATATGGTATGGTTCCACACCAAATTCTGACATCTCTGAAAATCGGTTGATTGCAATTTGACCATGCCCATGTTGCGGATACACAAAAATTATTTGAGTTCCAGATCACAGAGCTTTCTTTTCGCGAGTTATCAAAGATCCTTTAATCATCTTTGATGACCCCACATTTTGAATACATATATACCAAGGAAGCAGCCACAAAATCATTCAAATCAAAGCCTGCCTTGATGATTGAACCATGAACCTGTTGGCCCAACTGAATAGAACCGCCAAATCTGAACAAGATCGTACAACACAGAAAAAGAGTAATGATCAACCATGAGATGGGAGGGTCACATATGGCAGTACAAGTTCAGAGCTTCCTCACTCATTCCATTCCGTGAAAATCCAGTCAGAATAGAATTCCATAAGACAATGCCTCTAAATTCCACGTGGTTAAAGCATTTCATAGCATCCTCTGTCTACTGTTGTCATTGTATTTGACATGAATGGCAATCAAAGCATTAGAAACTGGTGTCGTACTTGCAAGGCCCTTCTTGATCACTAAGCCATGAAATAATCTTCCTTGCCAATATTGTCCATAGTCAAAGCAAGCGCTAATCACACTAGTAAAAGCATTCATGTCTTGATCAGTACCAAACTCTTGCATTCGAGCAAAGAGTATGATTGCTTGGTCGGCAATGCCATGGCAGGCATAAGCTGCCAACATAGAATTCCACGAAACAAAGTCCCTGAAGTCATCTATATCCTCAAACGCCTTCCTCGAATCAGTTAGTGACCTACATTGGGAGCAAGCTGTGATCGCAGCATTGTACACCGCAAACATCCATCACCCAGCCATACTTGATGATCTTCGGACGTACCTGAGACATCAATCTCAAATCAGCAGCTTTTCAAGCAGCGTCAAGATGCTGGCAAATGTACCCTCGTCAGGCACAAAGCCCTGCCTTTCCATCTGATCAAGTAGCTGAAAAGCCTCATTTAAGTTGCCCTCCTGCGCACATCCTGCAATGACTGCATTCCATGTCACAGTGTTAACCTCCGGCATTAACACAAACAATAAGAAAGCATCATCAAGCGCATGGCATTTTGCATACGTATCGACAAGTGCACTTCCTGCAAACACATTGCCATCAATTCCAGGACAGTATGCAATTAGCGTCCACAGCCTATTTGATCAGCACCGGCAGCCGACTTGAGAATGCTCCCAAGTGTGTAATGGTCGAACTGCAGACCTTTCTTCACCATCGTTTTGAACATTTGACACGCATGCTCGTGCTTTCCGTGCAACAGGAAATGACCCAATTCCAATAAACAACGCCTCGTTCCGGAGTTTCGTCAAAAAACTTGCGGGCATAAGCAAGCCCGCTGCTTCGCGAATTAAAAGTCAATATGTTGGCTATATATACTAAATTTTAATTACCAATTTAATTCATTGTATTTAATATTATTTGCTGTAGATCCATTATTTCCCCATTTATTATTTTTTAAGTTTTTACTCAATTTTTGATAAAACAAACCATTCATATTACTGAATGAATATATTAGTATTTTAATTTTCATTAAAACAGTTTGAGAAATCAAATTACACGGATAAAAAAATTAATATATTTTTTCAATAAATGCAAAAAAAGTTAGATTAACGGGATCAAAATTTTAGAGTTGACCACTGACTCCTGCATTTTGAAGTACGTGAGCATGGAGAGGAATGGATGTGCCTGCGCTGCATCGATCCAGTGTTTTTTGTTTTAAATACAAATTTCTAATTAATTTAAAAAATTATTTCACAGGATACGTACGCATGTGCACCCAATAAATGTTGGATCCAAATCCATTCGGATCCGGTCCTTTCCTCGAAATTACCTTTGACTAACCGCACTTAACCCCGTCCCCTACCATTCGAAAAAATTTAGAGTGGTCCAGCTGCAGGTGCACGGTCACAACAGCCAATCCCAAATTCAAATTCAAAAAATCATTCCAATGAAAAAAAGGAATTCAAGCCTGTAACCCCAGCCAAATCAACGCTTCCCGTGCCACGGTCGTTTCTCTGGTCCTTTTCTCGGGTGCTCGTAAACTTGTTTTTTTTTTTTTCCAAAAAAAAAGTCTTGATTATTTGGACGGATGGGATCGAATGTTAGTTTCGAATGTTAGTTTTCTGGCCCTTTTTTTTCCGTTGGCCTAGATCCGTTGTTTCCGCCCGCTGTAACAAAATTTTCCGTTTTTGGACAACCCATAAATTGACACGTAGTTTTTCAAGATTTGCGACGGCTGTTACGCGTTTCCTGTGATTCCCCCGACCGAATCTCAAAGCACGAGGGGGCATGTTTTTTCTTTTTCTTTTTTTTGCTCAGATTTAATTTTGCTTTTTCTCCTTTTTTGGGAAATTTGAACTGTTCGGCGTCCCGCCTGCACAGTAGGGCTCCATCGGTTTTTATTTGCTGCTTGTCCTTTTATTTCAAGGACGTCGCTTCCGGACGCAAATCTCAGTCACTCTCGCTCTCAAGCTGCTCCGCCTTCGGATGCGATTTCTCGGACGATCCCCGGCGGCCGGGACGGTGTCGGAGTCCGGAGAGCGGCTGCCGTGCGAGGTCCACCCTCCTCCTTTGTCTCTTCTTTTTGCAGCTTCGGATCTTGATTTCTTGTTTTCTTTTTCCGATCTTTAGTTAGGGTTTCTTAGATCTGGTTTTTGGCGTGGATGGACGGCGGAGGGATTACACGCCGACCCTTGTTCTGTTTCTTTTGCGTGTTTTTCCGACGATTTTTTTGAGGATCTGCCTGCATTTTTGGGTTTTCTTTTTGTTTTTTTTTTTTTGGCGTAAGGATGGATTATGGGTTGATCCGGACGGTGGAGTTGGGGTTTGGTGGATATCTTGGGTTTGTTCTTGAAATTTTTGGTGGGATTGGTGTGTCTGCCGGTGCTTAGGGTGTTGGGATATTGGTGATGGTTGATTTTTTTTTTCCGTCAATGTTCTATCCATCTGACTTTATTGAGACCAATGAAATGCTTGATTTGGTAAAAATAATCAGTTGGTTCTCATATTGCAACTAGACATTGCTGCATTCCCCTCATTTTCTTGCAAAGCTGTATGAATTCCGAAATTTTAGTTCAGGTTGCCTTTTAATCACTATCCATACACGTTAACATTGACTTTTCTGTATTTTCTAAGAATCAGTGTCCGTATGCTTGTATTGCAACCGATATTTGCTTTTCTTCTATCATGTCTCTCCAAAGCCAAATATGACCTTCTTTGGTGATATTCAACTTTTTGGCTTTGTGATTCCCATATAATGTATAAATTCATGTAATGGCATGATTTATATCATACCAGAAACTTGTCATTGAGTTACTTGATTTAATTCTTAGCAAGTGCCAGCAGAACGAGTATGATAGGTGGAGATGCATTTATTTGATTTCTAGGTGATTAGGGTATTAGGACATTGGCAAATGATTTCTATTTTTATCAATTTGTTGATTTCAACATTTTCTTTTCTTTTATCATTTTTATTCTTTTTCCTTCATGTTTTGTTGCTTTGTCTTTGTTGTAACCAGTGGTATTCTTGATTGAGTGGAAGAGTCACTTATTCCCAAAATAAAAAGGGACTAGTTGTAGATTATTACTTTCACATTGAAGTATTGGAGCTAGATGACTTTCTGTGACTGCTTAATAACTAAGGAAGAAACATTGTTGTGTCAAACCTTTTCTAAGTGAGGGGTATGATGGTTACTTAGTACATATTCAAAGAGTTTGTTTCTTTTTACAATTTCTTTAGGAGGCAAGTATGTTTAAATGGATTTAATGATTGGGGGAAGTCGAACATTTATAACATTTACTTAAATATGTGTATACCAATGTCAGAGAATATTAAAACTGTAACCAGGGGAATAGTGCATGTTCTGACCTTTTATATAGTTGAAATCACTTGCATATCTAATCTTTGGATTATTTTGGAGAGCTGTTTGTTAATTTTTTTGTGGATCATAAATGTTGTCAGTTCTACCTTTTTGAGAGGAAAATTCTTGATTTTTTCGGCTACTGCTAAATGTCAAGAGATTTTTGAAATTATCTGATTCCTATTTCATGTTTGAACTGATTGACTAATCCATGCTCCCAGGTTTGACAAGCAACACCTTGGTTGGCAGTATTGTGATTGTTCCTCTATGATCATGAAGGAAAATTCAGTAATTGGTGGTTATGGAGCACCAACAGTCCGGATCACTCGAGCTCGGGCTGCTGCCTTTTGTGCAAATGGTGGGGAACTTCCTCTGAAACCTCCTCTTCCAAAACCAAATAAGAAGAGAACACAACGGGAAAATTCAGAGAAAGCATCCATGGACAAGAAGTCAGCTGCTTCTCTAGCTGCTACTTCTCAATGGAAAAGGAGGGCAGTGCTTAAGGACGTTAGTAACATATGCTGTGAGAATTCACTCCGAGTTAGCAATAAGGCAGCTAGAGTCCAGGTTTTAGATTCTTTCTGATATGATAATTGATATTCTGATTTGTGTTGCCAAATTTCATTAGTAATGAGAAACTCCTCTGCTTGGACATTTGTCATTTTGAGATTATAGGCAGATGTGAAAACCTCTCTGTTTGTGTTCTATACAAGCAAGAGGTAAAGTTTTTCTACAAGTTCAGTTGCGCCATAAATCTTCTACATCGTTTTGATCAGTTGTCTCTAACAAATGTTCCTCATTTTTTGTTGAAATATCAATGTTGTTTGGGTAGCCACTTTCTTTTCAATTTTTTTATTACTTAAGGTTTTCTTGTTTTCACTTGTTTTCAGTCCAAGGTCTCCCAGCCAGCAAATCTAGGTTCATCTAAAGCTAAATCAAATCGTGTCCTGGAGGGTTCGGCAAAGTCATACCCTAATGTTTCTATTGGAACCTCATCAGTAAACAATCTTTCAGAAAATAGTATGGCTGAAGGACCACCGGAGGTGGTGATATTAGATGCAGAAGAAAACAGTAGATTAGTGAAGTTGGAAGAAAGTACTTTGGCCCCTCAAAATGTTGAAGACATCAAAGACGGTGAGAGCACATGTGGTGTAACTTTGTTTCATAAAAATAGTTTCAGAGCTGGACCTCAGCTTGCAGGACACTCGAGGAATGGTTAGCATTCTAATGCCTGGTCTATTACAAGTTGAATAGTTAAAATTCTTATAAAATTGGTGTGGGAATTAGAGCAACAGCAACAACTGCCAACAATGAACTGAGATTCCAGCCAAAAATGTCTGTCACATCTGTCATTATGAATTATGTATAGTTACGTGTTTGTTTCAGGAACTGTCAGAGTTTCTAGATGATTACATGTTTAGGATTTATATAGAATGCAACTATGTTTTGATAATCCAAAAGCAGTTATTTCATTTTCCATTCTCATACATCTACAAATTGGCTATTGTGTGACAAAGCTGTAGTTGGATTATGCAGTTGAAGTAAAACTTTGCAAGGCCCAAGGAGGATTACCTGGGTCAGATTTTGTTGACATCGACTCTGATCATGAAAATTCTCAAATGTGCAGTCTTTATGCTGCTGATATATACACTAATCTGTGCACAGTAGAGGTATGCTACACAAACATTTAGCTATCATGCTGCACAGTTATTGCAAAAATATAAATTTTCTGTCATTGCTTTATTTGCGGATATTATTTCTGCTGACATGGTTCTAATTTTAGCTGTCTCATGTACTTTTCCTATGAACTCTTGTGAACTTTGCTCCCCTTTTCCAGCTTATTCGAAGGCCTTCTTCTGATTACATGGAAAGATTGCAAAGAGATATAACTCAGAACATGAGGGGAATTCTGATTGACTGGCTGGTTGAGGTGTGTTGACCTATTATTGTGTGATTATATTTTCTCCAAGATGTTTTATCTGTGTCTTAGAAAATTCCAGTGAAGGAAAAAGCAATGCCTTTATTGATTGAATCTATAACTAATGGGGGTTGTCTAAACTCTATTATTGTAGTTTCTTTTGCTATTTCATGGTGCTTTCAACAACTAATCCGTCTTTCTTTTCCTATTTTGACTGTCTGAGCATATTATTTTCAACCAAATATTTGAGTGGTGAATTTCTAGCTGTCAAATGTCTGTAGTGGGAAACAGGAAAGAATGATACCAATGAGGTGAAGACATGAAGGCTAAAATTGAGATGATAATGCAAGCACTTATGTTTGTGTCGAAGTTGCAAATATTGAAGCCATTGTAAATAACCAAATAATGACATATTCCAATTCCAATGGCATATTCTTGAAAGTTGAATGGGCCTTGATTTGAGTATGGACTCAGATCTGCCTGAAGAGCATTGAGAAAGGGATGATCAACAGCACTAGTGGAATTTTCTGACTGCTCAGAAATTAAGAGCCTATTTGAATATCACCCAGATTCCAAATTCCTTAGGAATTGGGGATTTCAAAAGATTTTTTTTCTTTGTAGGAGTTTTTTCTATTAGGTATTTGACACAAACTTTTGGGAACCCCAATTTCCAGATCATGAGAATCCATAGGGAAAATAAAAAGAGGTCCAATCTACTTTTATTTTTCCTATGGAATGGAAGCTCCTTCCTATCATTAATAATGTTTTCTCATCAATTGTAGGAATTTATAGGTAGTGGGTTGCATGTAACCCCCAAGTCTCATGGAAAAAAAATTCACTGTCTTTTCTTTTTTAAAGTATCCAACCAGGCTTTAATTGTTTTTTGTGACATTGTATGGTTCCTTTTAATTTTTAAAGAGAGATAGTTTTCTGAGGTACCACCTAATGCAAACTGCAACAAAACTGGAAGTCAAAGTTGCAGTGATGAAGATAAAATGGCAACAAAATTCTTACTAGAGCCTTAGTGCTTGTTGGAAAGCTCTTGTGTTTTGACGTCTCAAATCAATTCACTTCTTTTTGTCTGTTAAAAGCAGTAGACAATTTAGTATCAGTGATGTTTTCTGATTCTCTTCCAGGTTGCTGAGGAATACAGGCTCGTTCCAGATACTCTTTATCTCACTGTTTGTCTTATTGACCGATATCTCTCTCAAAACTATATTGAAAGACAAAGGCTGCAACTACTTGGCATTAGCTGCATGTTGATAGCCTCGTAAGTGTTTTTATTATTATTTGAGGAACCCTTTTTTAATTTGCTCATCTAATTATGTATGATTGGTTGTGAAAACATCTTGCTTTACTTTCTTGCTCTTATATAAATCGGAACAAATTTCTTCAATTTCAAATTTTTGTGGGTCACACTCCAAGGACTTCACTTCTGTAATTCCCATATGTTCAGTGACATTCATTAGTATGTTTGTTATGATCTGCACAAACTGAGATTATCCAAATATAAGAACAATATAGACAGTAGTACTTATAGTAACTATGAGTTCCACTGACATGCAGAAGGCAGTTAAGCACCAAAATAAAATATCACAAGGGTGGGGAATGTTTAATTATTAATATGTATTTTCCAATCACATGGAAGTCGGAGAAACACTGAAAGTTTTATATTTGTTTTACTGTGTGTACAACCACAAGAAATTTTTTATTTTGTCAATTAGGTTTTTCATTTTGTTTTACCTCAGACACCTAATTCTGTTTATGCATCAATAAGGTTTTCTTCACCTTGTAATATCAGTAGTGTGACCCTTGGTTATGTTTCTTCTTGTTCTTACAACTTTTATTAGCAACTAATTGTAGAAGATGTGGCTCTGGAGCATTAAATCTTATAACTGGCTGCATGACCTTTTTGCAGTTAAATAATTTCTGAATACACACCATTTTGTTTTATGTTCTGCAGTAAGTATGAAGAAATCTGTGCTCCTAGGGTGGAAGAATTTTGTTTCATCACAGATAACACTTATACTAAAGGAGAGGTTTGCCTTTTTTCTTGCATTTAAAAATAATTCTCATGTTAAGTAGGTAACTATCTTTTAAGGCTGAGCCTTGATGCATTAGCAATATCGCTCCATGAACTTGGGTGATGGATTAGTATCATAGAAATAGCCAGTCTGCAAGGCAGCGAGGCTGTCCTTGCATTCAACCTTTATGGAACTATTGCTGTTGGAATTCATGCTTTTGTCTGTTGTTTCTTCTTATTATTTTTAATTCTGGGATTGTTAAGTGAAGGTTACATCTTCTGAGTCTAAACTCTCTGGCAGGTACTCAAAATGGAGAGCCAGGTTCTTAATTTTGTGGATTTTCACCTTTCAGTACCAACCACAAAAACGTTTTTGAGGTCAGCATTCCAAATACTTTGCACTCTCTGATCACATTTACTGATGTTTTAGTGCTTAATTTCCCTCTTGTGTCACCAGGAGATTCCTTCGTGCAGCACAAGCTTCTTCTAAGGTACAGTGGCTAGTTTTTTTCATACCTATGGTGCTGCCGTGGACCATGCACTTGAGCATCTGTATACTGAGCTGGCTGCTTCGTGTTCTATTTCTCTGATCTGCAGGTTTCTACTCCTGCTATGGGTTATTTAGCTAATTATCTAGCTGAATTGACTTTAATTGAGTATGGATTTTTGAAGTTTCTTCCTTCAATCATTGCTGCATCTGCTGTGTTCCTTGCTAGATGGACACTAAATCAAACTGACCACCCATGGGTAAGTCCACATGATTCTGTAGTTGCCTGTCATCCCCTACTTGTTTCAGACCATTTCCTGATTTGGATATTTCTGCCATCCTTCTCTTTTTAGAATCCAACCCTTGAACATTATACCTCATACAAGCCTTCTGATCTAAAGGCAACAGTTCCAGCAATGCAAGATTTGCATATGAATTTAAAAAGCTGTCCCTTTAATGCCATACGGGAGAAGTACAAACAACAAAAGGTAATTCACCATCTCATACAGTTCAACTTTGAAGAGTTTTTGTCAGATATATAGTTTTCATTACTGTTCTGTCAACTAGTAAAATTTCATAACGTAAACTATACCAGTTGCATAAACTGGCAACTAGTTTACCTGTATATATTGGAAGCATTACCTTTACAATAGTTATTCATGTCATCTTTTTTTAGTGAGTGTAAATTTCCATTAAGTTTCTGTTAATCTGACTGACTTTGTACACTATCTTCACATGGATCATGGCTTCGTTCACCCTCTAACAAACACTCCCCCCCACAAAAAATAGCAAAACAATAATAATAATAATAATAATACTAATAATAAAGAAAGAAAAGTTGGTGGTTGTAAAATTGGTCAGAGTGTAATCTTTAATGTTCACTGTTGTACATTATATCTGAGTGTTTAACGTGTTTGCAATGACAGTTCGAATGTGTGGCAACTTTGACTTCTCCTAATCTGCTTGATTCACTCTTCTGCTGAATGACATAGTTGCTACTGCATTTTAGAAGCTGTTAACAAAGGGTTATCAGGTTGTTATCGGTGAATGTGCCAAGGTTTCAGCAAATTCTGTTTGCCAGTCTGCTCACTTCCAGATTGTTTCATCCATGGTATCCTCGATTCTGGTGTTTGTATTTTTTTTATTTTTTATTTTTGGAATTGCAGCCCTGATTGTTCGACCCCATCTGTATAATGTAAATGTTAACAGAAAGAGCGATAGCTTGAAACGACATGCCAGATGGCTTATTTATTTCAAGCTCTCATGCCCCTTGTAGAGGGCTGTGGCCTAGCTTGTTATTGCTGTTGGATTGTAACAGGAATGTAACTATATTCAAAACAATGTTTCCAATGCATTGAATCAGGTTTTCTTTTCCTGTCCTTTTCGTTGTGCCACGTACCCTTTAATTGCCCTAATGCGAATGAGGAAGTTTTTTTTTTTCACAAAAGATAGCCCGAGTTTCAGAACAATGTATCATCCGAAGGAATCAATATCTTCTGTTTCAGAGGGGGGCTACCTTAACCAATCAAATAAGTTTTTCTTTTTCCGGTAATAAACTAAGAAAAATGTTCTGATATCCTTGGAAGGAAGAAGGGCAATTTGGGCAATTTAGCATGCCGACGGCGTTGCCTCACCTGAAACGAGGTGCAGCCTCGTGGCAGCCATTGATCTGATCTCGGCCGCTCCTCGACGTCACCGCCGATGCGGTTCTCAGCGTCGTGTCCCGCCCAGCGCAGCCATGCCCTGCTTCCCTCTCCCCTCACTCCCCATCATCCCATTCTCCACCCCTTTCTTCTTCTTCTTTTTTTTCCCCGCTTTCCCTCTTCCAAATCAGGTCTCAATCTCTAAACTTTTCCGATCAAGTCCGTATTCCCGTTTTCCATTTGTGCGCTGATTTGAAATTTCTCTCTAGTTTCTCTGTGCTCCATGTCCGCCAATGTCGGTCCTAACAAGTGGAGCGGCATGGCTTGCGGAGGAGTGTGCCCGCTCCGCTCCATGTTCCCCGCGTCGCCGGCGCTTGTCTCCTCCGTCGACGACCTATTCGAGTTCATATGCTCGGGCACTCTGATTCCCAAGCTGAGCTACACTGCCGAGACCGTGGCGGAGTCCATCGATGAGTGGTTGGAATGCGTTTCGATTGAACGAGCTCAGCTTGACGGTGCCCCAGAAGGTCAGGATTTACCATTACTACATCCCCGTGTCCCTCTGGTGCCACGATCAGGTGAAGAAACACTGGTTAAAGTTCGCTGATGGCGAGGTAGTCCCGCCTCTTGTGGTATGTTGATTCTGAATTTTGCTGAAATTGCGAGTTTTCTCCTTTTCATGATTGCGTTTCAGCAAACCCTCCCCTTGGTATTGATGTATTGGTGCACGCAAGATGTTAAACTGATACAAAACTATGATTTTTTTTTTCTCGAAGAAAAAAGATTTATCAGGAGGATGAACTGTGCTCCCGTTATCATTTCATAGATTGGTGTTAGTGCCCCTCAAGGCTGTGGGAAAACAACCCTTATGTTCGCTCTTGATTATCTCTTCAGGCGATCTGGCAGGTCGGATTGTAAGAATCTTGAATAGATAGATGTCTTTGTGGACCAATTTGTTTCTCATCGATGGAATTCATTTTATCCCTTGGTATTTATGCATAAATTGCGACTGATTTTTCCAGGATTTCTGCAACAATATCGATAGATGATTTTTACCTGACAGCAGATGACCAAGTATGGTCATTCGAATTTTGGCTGGCTTTCTTTTTCCCCTTGAGAATGCCTTTTATTATCTACGTTTCTCATGCATTAGTTTCTTCTGATTTCAGGCTAACGAGCCAAAATCCTGGAAATGCACTCTTGGAGGTGTCACAAATTCTCAGAGACTATTTTTGTACATTAGAGTAGATACCTGATTTGCAATGGGGAATTTTATTTGCCTCTTAAATTTGGAAAGCTCAACATGGTTAAAGTTTACTTTGGGTGGATATTGATTATCAAATGATAGCCCTAAATTTTCAGCTACGTGGAAATGCGAGGTGCCATGATCTGCAATTCTCAATCAATACACTTACCAGTTTAAGCAAGTTGACAAAGGAAGGTACCATTCTTCTTGTATTCTTCAATGCACTCTTAACTCGATTTAGATGCAACATTTACTAGAATTATCCAAAATACTTGCCTTTTTCCTCCTTGACAACGGAGGCAGCTCTTCCAATTTTTAAAATTTTTTTTCCTTGTATAAAATTGATATAACATGCTTAGATTCACGTTTATATTAAAGTAGTCCATCAACAGCAATCAAATGCCCAGAATAATGACTAGATGTCACTTTAACATTTCAGGTATGAAGATGAAGTTGCCTTGGTATGACAAGGTGTGCCAAGCATCACATTGCCTTTTCTTTCTTGATACTTACATTGTCTGGTTTTTTTTCTTTTTGGACTCTCCTATGTACATATAGTCTGCAAATGGTGGGAGGGGTGACAGAGCAGATCCTTCCACATGGCCAGAAATCGAAGGGCCTCTATCGGTAAGAAAATCTTAGGCAAAAAGGAAAACATAGACAGGTTGCTGTGCTGTTCCTTTGAATTGAAATATGTTAGGTTTGTCATTTAAATATTTTTTTCACTTTTTTTTTTTGAGGTTGTTTTGTTTGAAGGCTTGATGCTTGGGTTCGAGCCTGTTCCAAATGAGGTTGTCAAGGCAATCAATCCACAGGTTATTCTTGATTAGAACAGAAAGAACTGCTGGATTTTATCTCTGTCAGTGCACGAGGCTTGTCATCTCATATGATATTTCTTCTCCTCAGTTGGAAGTGGCAAACAAGGACCTTGAAGCTTACTATGATTCAGGGGACAATTTTGTCAAAGCATGGATAGTTATTAAGATTAAGGACCCCAGTTGTGTATATCAGTGGCGATTGCAGCTATATCTTATAAGAATCACTTTTATCATGTAGACATATGTGTCACGGTTGTCCACATGGTTGTGGTGTAAATTTATTTCCAATTTCTCGGGCAGAGGTGGCCGTGAGGGAAGCTGGTAAACCAATGTCAGGTGAGGAGGGAGGTTAATGTTTTCACCTCATGTCATGAAATCTAGGGGTGTGCATTCGGTTAAAATCGAACCGAATTGAACCGGCCGAACCGAATTTTCCGAAATTTTTGAAAACCAAAACCGAACCGAACCGAACAGTAATAGAACCGAACCGAAGCGAACCGAACTGAAATATTTTGGTTCGGTTCGGTTATAACCGAATTGCAAAACCGAAATTGACAGGGTTTGAATTTGGTCATTTGCATAAGGGATTAAGGGGGAAAAAAATTTAGACAAGATATACAATAACAACACAGCAAGAGCAACACAGCAGCAACAAGAGCAACACAGCAGGAGGCTAGGAGCAGCAGCAGTAGCAGCAGCAGCACTTGAAGTATAATGTACATAATTGTCATATTTGCAAGAGCAGGCAGCAGCAGGAGCAACACAATAGGAGCAACATAGGCACACAGTAGGAGGCTAGGAGTAGCAGCAGCAAGAGCAATACAGCAGGAGGCTAGGAGCAGCAGCAGCAGCCAACAGGAGCAATACAGCAAGAGCAAGTGAGCAACACAGCAGGAGCAACACAGCAGGAGGCTAGGAGTAGCAGCAGCAGCCAGCAGGAGCAATACAGCAGGAGCAAGTGAGCAACACAGCAGGAGCAGCAGCAACAACAACAACACAGCAGGAGCAACACAGCAGGAGGCTAGGAGGAGCAGCAGCAGGAGCAGCAGGAGGCTAAGAGCTGCACCCCTAGGAGCAACATAGCAGGAGCAAGGGAGCAACACAGCAGGAGCAGCAGGAGGCTAGGAGCAGCAACAACAACAACAACAACACAGCAGGAGCAGCAGGAGGCTAGGAGCAGCAACAACAACAACAACACAGCAGGAGCAACACAGCAGGAGGCTAGGAGCAGCAGGAGCAGCAAGAGCAGGAGCAACACAGCAGGAGGCTAGGAGCAGCAGCAGCAGGAGCAAGTGAGCAACTGATGTAGGACACTCAAAGGAAGTTCAAGAATATCAAAAGAAGCTAATTCAGAAGTCAAGGGGCCATGACAAATGATTTGATTCACTCTGCTATTTAAACTTAGGATTGTACCTTACTTTGTACCTTTCTATGTTTAAAATTCTCTTCATTATGATGTCTTAGGTCTTATTCTCGGATTCCACCAACCCAAGACCAATTTTGGACTGAATCCTATTTAGTTTAGGACTTGGGAAGGATGAATCTTTATTTAGGATTTTCTTTTCGTAGGTTAACTTATTTAGAACTTCTACCAACCCAATTAATGGGTTTAAACTGAGTTATATTCAGTTTAGGACTTGGAAAGCCAAAAACTTACTCAAATTGGATTTCTGGTATTTGTATAAATAGGGCTTTAGTCCTATGGACGGGGGATAACTTTTATTCTCAATAAAGTTCTACTTTAGTGAATTTTCTCTCTTCCTTGTGGATTAAAGGAGTTCTTAACAGAGGCAACGGTGTTTTCCTCGTCTACCACGCTTGTCTCCATTCCTTTCTCAATCACAACAAATATTTGAGAGATCTCTTTTTCTTGTTTATAAAATTTTGCACAATCAGGAAAGAGTGACCCTCCTCCTGTAAAATTTTGGGTGGACGCTCTTCACCAATGGGAGTGAGGATAATTTTTTTTCCATATTTGAAAGAGATGTAGTGATTTTCTCATCCACGATGTATAGAATCTTTATCAAATTGCCAAGGTATGATATGACATGCATCCATCTCCACAACATCACAGATTACCTTATTCTTGTAGAATTCATAATGGAAAAACAAATTTGACAGCATTCAGTTACCTTGGTTTTCACCAATCTTTTTTATCCAACCAATCTTGTAGGGAGAGGAATATGATTCTATTTTTAATTGAAGCTTGTCGACCATGGTCTTGGAGATGATATTCTCACTACTTCCACTATCAATAATCATGTCATAGATCTTGTCATTTACCATGCATCGAGTGTAGAAGATATTATGATGTTGTAGGTTTTCCTCTTGCTTTGGAATGTACATCATATTTCAAACCACCAAAGATGACCTTTCACTATTAGACTCCTTGAATATTCCATCTACATAGTTTTCTTTGTCACAAACTAGTTCATCATCTTTTGGGTCATGTAAATCTTCAGCCACATAATTATATTCAATAGCCAAGTTCACAGGCTATCATGCTAGACAAACATTAGAACAATGTCCAAATTTTTCACAGTGATAGCACTTCAGATTAGGATTTGAACTTGAGTTCTTTACTAATGTGGTGTTTCCTGATGGCCTTGAAGGTCTAGCTTCAAGATTCACTTGTGTGGGAGGTCGAGGACATTGTATAGCTACACCTCTATTAGAAATAGATTCTGTTCCTTTTGAATTTTCACCAATCATCCTCTCCATCTGATTTTTGATGATAGATCACTCTAATTGAAACTCCACACGAGTTGTACTCCTCACAACCTCATTAACCATCCAAATAGGTTACAAAGAAATCCTATCTTGGATGGTTTTATGAGCCCACCAATGAATCTCATCACTTGATGAGATTCAATCTCTGTTAGATTATTACATGCCGATAGGTGATGGAACTCCTCAGCATAAGCCTTCACATTATGATTACCTTGTCAATAATTTCGATATTGCTAAAAGAGTACCTGATCATAATCTATGGAAAGGAATTGTCTTTTGAGAAGAGTCTTCATCTGTGGCCATGCTTGAATTGGAGCTTTATTTTGGCATGTTCTTTCCAACTAGATGCGTTCCCACCAAGCTGATGCACCCCCCTTGAGTCAGTAAGCAACAAGCTTCACTTTCTTTGAATCTAGAATCTCCATGTAGTCAATGAACTGTTCAACTTTAGCAAGCCAATCGAGAAAATCCTTAATATGAGGCCATTGAAAGATGGAAGATCAATCTTCAAGCAAAAATTATAATGTCTATCATGCCCATAAACTAGTTGATGAAGGATGTCTTCAATTTCTTTATCACTAGAGTCTTCAAGGACTTGTAAACCCTTTGGGTTCACTTGTAGAGCCTTTCCTTGACTAACTAGATGGCAAGTCGCTTCATCGAGCTATCAACATAGTTGATTTAGGCTTTCAAGTTGATCCATCCTTAACATCAAGCTTGCAAGTGAGCTTTGGATTTCCTCCATGAATGAGTCAAAATACTCAAGGTTGATGTGATTACCCACGGGAGCATTGTCCCTAGGGTTGCTACTACTTGAATCATCATTGGACATTAAGTGAGGAGAGCCTCACTCTAATACCACTTGACATAGCAAGAAGCATGGAAAATGAGGAAAATATCATTACCTTCATTAAGAATTCCTTGAATCCACAAGAAAAAGAGAAAATTCACTAAAGTAGAACTTTTTAAGAGTAAAAGTAGTTTTCCACATCCATAGGGATGGGGCCATTTATACAATTACCAGAAATCCTAATTGAGTAAGTTTCTGCCTTCCCAAGTCCTAAACTGAATACAACTCAGCTTGAACCTATTAATTGGGTTGGTAAAAGTCTTAAATAAGTTAACATAGGAAAAGAAAATCTAAATACTGATTCATCCTTCTCAAGTCCAAAACTAAATAGGATTCAGCTCAAAGTTAATTTTGGGTTGGTGGAATCTAAGAATAAGACCTAAATTACTCAAACTAGGAGAAGACTCATGACATCATAATAAGGAAAATTTCAACATAGAAAAGTACTAAATAAGATGAATCCTAAGTTAAATAAAAGAATGAATCAGATCATTTGCTATGACCTCTTGACATTTGAATTAGTTTCTTTTGATTCTGAAACTTTTGAACTTCTTCCTTTAAGTGTCCTATATCACCCTGTCAATGTCTCATGATTTCCTAACATTGTCATCAGTGTCAACATCCTAGCTTAGGAATTTTAACATAATTTCTTTGTGAGCAAACACAGACGTGCTCTCTAATGAGCCTCCCTCATCCCTTAGGATGGCTAGCCCATGTGCAAGTATTGTTCACATGGAAGCTTTCCCACTTTGGCCTTCAAAGTTCTCAATTGAATATTTGCTACTACTATAAAGATCCACAACTACGGCTGCTCTACCTTAGCTTGTGCCCTCGATTTTGATGTAGTTGCCGCACCCTCCTAGTCATTATTGCATGGTGCTTGGGTCACGCACTTTAACACCATCTGGTTGGGTGACTAAGTTATTATACATTGCTTAGTGGATTTCGATGACAACCATCCTGCTATCTTAATCAACCAACACCCTTTGTGGGTTCTAGGTTAGTGTGTAATTGGACATTGTAATCTGACTTTTAGTTCATCCATTATCGCTAGTTTTGCTCACCAAAAGTAGTCTACTTGAAGCTCTCAATTTTGCGGCATAGCTTAGTGGAGCAGTGTGCTGTCCTACATATTTAAAGTTTGGGAATGGGTCAATGGCATTGTGCCCTCGATGCCTCCAATCATTTACTTGATAGAACAAGGGGTTGTTCAAGCTATCTAGGCACATTTTAAGACTTGTTTGAATATTCAGGGCCAATTTAGCAAATTCTTGGACATTTTTGGGGTATTTTGGGATATTTTCGGATACCCACGAGGTATTTTAAGACATTTTTGAATAGCTGTGGGCATTTTGGGACATATTTTGACATGCACAAGGCATTTTGGGACATGAGATATTTATGAGGTATTTCTAGATATTTTTAGACATCTATAGGGTATTTCGAGACATTTTCAGACATATGAGGGCATTTCAGAATATTTTCTCACATCTGATGGCCATTTCCTGACATTCGTGGACATTTTAGTAAATTGAAGGGTAATTTTGTAAATATCCTAATAGGCTTACTATGGATGTACATCTCATCAGGGCATTACACAACTTGCACAACATCTAAACATCCCATCCACAACAATAGCCCTGTGTGTGGTTGCTTAGCCAACTCACTTTTCCTACTATACTTGTAGGGCATTCAACCCCCCCTTCCCCCACCCCCTCCCTTCCTCCTCTAACCTTGGAGTAGGATACCATGGATCATTAGTAGGAATACTAACCAGATATGGTGATCTACCTATATCCTACTCATATCTAGCATTCTCCAACATATCCTATCATATCCTATTATATTTGCCGGCCCCATATCCAACTTTAATACACCCATACTCACTGGTATCCTCACATATCTAACACATATTCTTTTGTATCATACTTCTTTTAAATATGTATTCAACACATATCCTCCACGAAATTCATGACATCCATCATGAGGGCCTTGGGAAGGACTTCACCAATGACAGAGGGCATTACAATTGCAATCATAATGGCCTCAAAAGGGACTTAATAATAGTTTATGGTGGGCATCGTGACAACCATCTCGGGGTACCCATATAGGAGTTGAATGTAGTGGATACTAGATACCAATAGGATACAAGCCTAATATGGTGCTTTGCCCATCTCCTATATGTATCATACCTGTATCTAGCATTCTCCCCTGTATCCTCCTGTATTATCCCATATCCGATATGTATCCTCTAGTATCTACCCCCTATTCCACCAGAATACTCCCGTGCCCACCCCATATCCACCAATGTCCTACTTGTATCTAATATATATTCGATCCACATTTGACCCATACCCTCGATGACCATCATGAAATTTGTCATGGGGTCTTGGGGAGGACTTCATGGTCAACCATGGGTGTTACAATGTCTACCACAATGGCCTCAGAAGGGACTTCATAATTGATTACAAATGTCATAATGTCTATAACATTAACCTTACGAGGGACTTATAGTAAACAATGAGCATCACGACAGCCTTCATAAGATACCCATATCAGAGTGGGATATGGTGGATACCAGATACCAGCATAATAAGTGTACAATACAATGATCTGCTAGTATCCTATACATATCTTATGATATCCATCATTGTTCAATGCATCCTATATGCATCCTACGTGTATCCACCATGTATCCAACCCAAATACACCTATATCTATGCATTATCATCTCATGTCTAATATATATATATATATATATATATATATATATCCATGCTTATCCTAATTGTATCCAATCCATATCAATCCATATCAAACCTATATCCTCCATAGCCATCACAATGTTTTTCAAGGAGGGCTTCAATAAGGACATCACAATAGCCATCATGGGGTAGCTGTATCAAAGTGGGATATGGTGGATACTAAATATTAGCAGGACACAAGCTAGATATGGTTATCTACCCATACCCTTCATGTATCCTCCTCCTATATTTACCATGTACTTGACACAAATTCATTCAACCCATATCCTACAGGACCATCACAATGTCCATCATGGAAGCCACAGGTGGGACATCATGATCAACAATAGGTGCCATCATAGGGGCCTTGGTATCCCTTTATATTTGATGATGGGTGTCACCACAACCATCATAGGGGTCCGATGGTGACTTCACAGTCATGACATCAAATTATTTTGGCACTTGGGCATCTTGGCCATGTGATAGTAGGATGGGTAGTCACTCCTCTTGCTCTTGGGTCTACTTAGACTTGGGCACATAGGCAGTTAGAAGCAAAAGCATGATAGATGGTCACTCTTCTTGCATTTGAGTGCTTCAAAAAAAAAGATCTAAGGTTGTAGGGTTCACTTTTTAGTGGGTTTCATTTGGATGGTCGAGGGGGTTCTTGCCCCATGACACTTAGGCCCCGGTGCACATGATGTTGGTGTGCTCATGCGAGTTTTTCTTGTGTAATATTGCAAGGCAGGTTGGAATAGGCAGGTTGGAATAGAGAGAGTGTAGAGCAAGCTGATATAGTTTGAGCATAGCAAGCAAATTAAGTGGTATGCACTAATTAGATGTTTTTGGTGCACTCTGTTAGAGTCCACCTATCATTTGCAGGGCTGGTAAAAACCTTGAGGGTTTTTTGCTCATCAGAGAGTCAGAATTCTTTTGATTGTTCTAGCATTGGGTGTATCAAGTTGAGTCAAACAAATTTATATATTATTGTACGAGTGAGCGGAAGGGAGGGGGGCAAGGAGAGACTTAAATCTGTGCCATGCAGAGCTGGATCTCAGTGGATCAGGCAGCAAGACCATTCTGCTACTTACAATGCCCTATTGCATATTTAAGTCATCTACAAAAGATTCAGCCTACCACCCATTCAGAATTGCACTTTGCATCATTGATCCATGTCTTGTTTGCTGTGGGGATGCAATGATGACAAAGGCCCATGGGGGCCTAATGGCTCCTACATGGTGTTGGCATTGGCTGATGGGGTGTAGCATTGCATGCTAGCTTGGATTTTGACTTAGTTGCATTCGGTCATAAGGTAGCTTCACATCATTCATTTTCAACCAAGAGTGATGACCAATTGTGTGAATTGATAGTTTTTCTTGTACTTGGTCGACTTACCATGGTAGCAAAGTCATTCATAGGGTAAAACAAACTTTGTCTGAAGATGGTCTAGGTGCAACTCATGTTCCCTATTAGTAGAGGAACAATCCAACTATTTGTAAATTCTACTTCATAATGATAGGAAGAGTTGACATCAAAGGATCAAAAACCAATATCGCTATGACCGCTTTGTTGCCACAAGCTAGTTATCCATGTGGTAACTTTTTTGACACCTCTAGCTTCAAACTCTGAAGGTCTGAAGGATTGAGGTTGTATTTCACTTTCATCGAGGGGCCTTCTACTTATCCTACACCTCTTCAGTCATTTCACAAAGTCAAACGAGAGTCATCCTTAACAAGATCTTCTTTCCCCATTGATTTTGCCCATGCCATTTCTGTGGCTATGGTTTTGCTGGATTGTAGATAGTGATAGTGGAAACATGCTAATCCATTCATGGGTGTCACTAATTAGATGATGAAGCATTTTGATACCTTGACAAAATCATAGTTACTCATGACACTTTCCTATGCTTGATTGAATTTCTTCACTGGATAGAAATCACATTGTGCGAGCATCTGTGGGGACCATTAAAATGCTTTGTTTTAATTAAAAGGCCATATTTCCCTTGTCCATATTAGTTCTAAGTGAGTTGTTCGATGCCCATAGAAGGCTAGGCTGAAGCCCATCCATTTGTAGTCTATCCCTCGACCAGCACATGATGTCTTGCTCTTATGGTTGGAGTAGCTTGAGTAGTGACAGGTTTGGAGCTGAGATCCCTAAGCCCATCCCTCAAAGCCAATCCTTTTCTTGAGGTTATGAATTTTTTTTGCCAACTTTTGTCACCTATATTATTCAATTGGCCAGAGGCTATTCACCTTGGAGACCTAATGCGGTAATGAGTGCAATTGGGCATGGACAACACTCGATCCTTCAGATTTTCAAGGGCAGCTAAGGGCACACTAAACACCATGCCACTTGTAGTGTTCTTCCATCCATGGACCCTACATTTAGTTGAGCCATTTCTAGGGTGGGCAAGATGTTAAGAAAAAAGAAAACTCTTCCTAGGTCCCCCGCTAATGTCTCCAAACTCCCTAACATTACCATTAGCTACCACATCTTGGCTCGTGAATTTTAATCCAATTCCTTTTTGGAGCTCACACACCACTTTCTGATAGGCCTCCCCTATCCCTTAGGATTGGCTAACCCATGTGTAAGTGTCGTTCACATAGAACCCTTTCCCCCTTACAACAGCTTAAATAGAGAAAGAAAGATGCTCATCACATGCTGAGATGCCTTTCTTCGCTATTAAGCAAGACACGTGGTGGGACAACCCACCACTTACAAAAGAAAACCAGGGGCTCACAACCTGGAGCGCCCACTGGTTTGAAACCAGGAATCCAAGTGGACCCTATTGAATAGTATGGCACATGGACGGCCACCTTTCGGTGCTTTTCAGGCACACTATTCGACACGACAAAAGAAAAGACTCAAGCATAGGATAACCCCAACAATGGATCCCCCACGCTCCATTATTGACTTTGATAAGGTACAGCCTTTGGACAGCTGGCTGTACAGAGCCGTTGCTGGTTCTTGCCTGACGGACCAGCAATTCCGTCGCCAATCCTCACGGCATCTGTTGAGGCTATGTTCCATTGCTTTTTCTGCAGTAATCTCCAACGGAAACACCGTCTCCTCGGCCTTGACTGTTCTGGCCTGTTTCGGGCCGGATCTATTCCTCGAGCCGGAATTGGTCTTGCAGGCACCGAGATGACTTTGCAAATAGTGA
>RXID01015463.1:0-85693 GCA_005019695.1 Trichopus zeylanicus subsp. travancoricus
GCTTATAAAGGAGAAAATTGGAGAAAATTGTGATTTCAACCCTAGATGATGGCAAAAATCTACGACGACCGCATTTCTGCAAAGAACGGAAAAAAGTAGGAGGTTTTTGCAAATGTTGGGAATAGCGGGTGTTTTACGCGTTTTTCAATAAAAAAAGGTGAGAATTTGTAAGATTAAAAAAAAATCTCTCAAGATAAGCACAGGACTAAAATCGACTGTGGCTGTTGCACAATTGACTTCAACAAATACCACTGAAAAAAGATGGTTGGCTGGCATCTTCTGCTGCATCTGAAGCCAAACTACTTGCAGAAATTCTCCAAGCAAGCTAATCTTGATCATAGGATTTGAACTAAACCTTTCACTGTTTGATTTAGGATTAGAATAAGTGTTTTTTCAAAAAAAAATTTTCTCTTATAAAATTAATATTACTTATATTTTATCATTATTATAAAAAATTAAATAATTTTTTGAAACTTTAAATTATTATAATATTAATTTTAATAAAAAAATATTAATTTACAAAATTGATTCACTAGTTTTGATTTTAATCCTTGATCTTGATCCCAAATCAAATGGTGCCCACGTGTCTCAAACAAAGTCCCTGCTATCTTCAGATATTGAGGCTCGATATCTGAACCTTATCCTGTTGCCTTAGATTTTAACCAAGAAGACATAAGGAGAGAAAAGTACGCAGAGAAAGCAACTGAAAGCATCAGTTCAGTTCAATTCAATGAACCAAAAACTCAGGTTCAAACAGCCCATCCAATACACATGGACCATCAACAGCCTTCTAAAACTTGCTGTCTTTATCACTATTCCACCTGTTTCTACATGGCAAGGTTTTCAAAATAACACTGCTTGCAAGCAACTTGAGAATTTGACTCCTTAAAAAGGGAAACTTGCAAAAGAAAAACCCACAAATGCAAGCATTTAAAGGAATCTTAACAATAATTCATCATGTTTAGCAGGTGCAATAGTTTTTCAAAATCAATGCTTCAAACAAGTATCAAGTCCAATCAATATGTCAAAAAACACACTAAATTTTAAAAAAGTTGCAATGAAAGCTGCAACAGCAAGCTTTAGCATCTAAATTCAAGGGACTGAAGTAAATCAACTCACAATCCTTGGCACATGATGACTGATGTATTATTATTCATCAGGAAGCTTTCTGGACTTCAACTAGAATTCAACCACAGGAATTTGCCTTTTGCGAAGCATGGAAAGAAATAAACCATCAGAATGAACAGCTGCGAACATGTGTCTAATGTGTGTCAGAAAAAAGAATTAAGTGTCTTCAGTGAAAAGTATATGAAAATCTACAATTCATGAGAGAACAGCATCATAGTGACAATCAGAGAAAGTGACATACCTTGATAGCTTTCAGAAGAATAGTCTAACACCATGGAGATGCACAGGACACAGATGATAGGGCGCAGCACAGGCTGCCCCTGGACCAGCTCCAGTAATTGATTTGTTCATTGCTAGTCAGAATCTTCATACATTTCCCCATCATCAGACACCTCATCAAAGGACCTCAAGTCAAGCTGATAATGAAGTATACCACCAATTCCTAACAAAATTGTGAGCGCTCTTGAGATTTCTTTGTAACAAACAAACAGCCAAAACGCTTGTATTCATTGGCAACCCACTCCAGCAGGGAAATTTTCTCCTGCGTCTCCAGCTCAGTGTTAGAAAGATGGATCACAAAAATTGTTCTGGTCAGCTTCCTGATCCGTGTTCAAACAATTTTCTAACTGAGCCAACTTCTGAAACTATGGATTCTGATTCCAATGACAGGAAATGGTAATGTCAGACAGGGAATAAAAATATGCAAGGTAGATATGCAGCACATGCCTATATCTGCAGATTTTATTGAGAGAATTCCATAACATTACAATTAAATGGAATGAGGCTTGCCACTTGTGCCACTTGTCATTAGATAATATGCATATGAGCGAGTGATTAGTACCATGATCACAGATGTTGCATATGCACAAACACTAACCATGATAGTGACATAAACAGTACAAAATGGATAGGAAATGTGCCTCCATTTGCCATGAACATGCAACAGATGAAATCTTCAGTCCTCTTATTCAAAAACCCACAAGTATATTAATAGCAATCCGACTACATAACGATTGATTCCTTAGAACCTAATGAGAATTTTTCGTGAACTAGTCCCAAACCCTCTAAAACAATTAAAGGCCTGTTGGCTGCAATCACATAAGTTAACAAACACATCTGTCAGAACACTATCTGAATCTCAACCAATCAACCTTCCATGCCTTTTATAATTGGGAACATTTGACTGCTCTAAATCCAACAATTACTTGTTACCCAAAATCCGTATGCCAAGAGAACTGCTAAATCTATCCAGATGCCACAAATCCCCAAAATTAGCTGCTACAAAGAAATCTATTAAAATTATCTAACAAATTAAGAAAAGAAAAGGTAGCCATCAAAGATTTATCACATGTAGATCCAAAGTCAGCAAGAGTCGTACAACTGCTCACTAAAACTTAAACCACCGTCGTTTGCCAAGCAAGAAAAATCAAATCAAAGATCAGATTAAGCAATCTACAGAATAATCAAGTGCCAAAACCTAGAACGCCTTTCATTCCGACTTATCTACAGAAAAACCAAATATCAAAGTCACGTCTTGCTGATTTAAAAGTCACAGTTACGAAAACAAAAGGAGATGACACCGACTTTCCCCAAAATAGAGAAAAAATCCAGAGATGTCTACCAAGAAAACAAATTATAATTCTCTACTCACAGTCAGCAGAGAAAGTCCCTAAACCCCACAAACCAAATTTCAACCCAAAAAAAAATAATAATAAATCAAAGAAATGAAAAATCCCTGTGCTAAAACAAGAATCCAAACATCAAATTGTCAGAATTTGAACAGAAGGGGTGAGAAGAATCACCAGGAAGAGGGCGCAAAACAGCTGAAATCGAGTGCGACCTGATATCGCTGTCTCTCTCTCTCTCTCTCTTCGTCTTCTCAGTCTTTCCCGTCTTTTTATTTGCACGGGATATAACATTAATATTTCAGATTTGCCTTTTGGGATTCGATCACAGCCATCAACAGGGCCCTAAACACCTCGGGATGTGTGGCTCTAGAATTTAATTGGACTTGATATCAAATCATTATGATCACAATTTTCTCATTAAGTTGCCTAAAACACCCCTATAAAGATTTTATTTTTCCATTTATGGTTGTCTGAAGACAACACAATAACTCTATTTTAACCACAATTTTCTATTTACCAATATATTAACAAACATAGATAAATAGTTATAAAAAATAATATAATACATGAACATAAATGTCCACATTTCCATGTAAACAGATCCATCAATATAAGAGGCACTAAGGAGTAAAAAAATCCACTTTAAACTATTTTAACCACAGTTATAGCTCTAGTATCCACAAATTCATAACCAACAGAAAATAGTACTAAAGTTTGGACCATGTAAAATATATCTATATTAAATGACAACCAACTGCATAGATGTACCAGAAACTAAGATATGAATAGCTCACACATAAACCTGAATGGGTAGGGAATCTGAAACAACTGGTTAGTTCCTGTGAAGATCTTGAGACACCAGCCAAAAAGACCATCTCTCATTTCCTAATTCCCTTGTATATTCGTCTCTTCGTCAAGATGTTGCCTTTGATTTGATCATTCTCCTATAATACTGCAGAAAACTGTCAGATGATCAGATGCACATTAGGAGGTATAGGAATGAGATGAAATGATAAAACCTTGATAGCTTTTGAATACTAATGTAGCTTTTGCAGAGTTTCCACTGACACAGATGTTGCGAGCAGCACAAGCAGCTGCAGCAGCCCCTGAAATGACTCCATGAACTGATTTCCTGATTGCTAATCAGAACCATCATACACTTCATCATCTGAAAACTCATTGAATGACCTTATATTGAGCTGATAACGAAGGATGCCACCAATGCCACCAAAACCCCTACATAATTGTGATCCAACTTGAGATTTGTTTGTGATGAACTCCAGCGTACAATCGAAGCTCCTGTATTCATTGGCAAACCACTCCAGAAGTGAAATTTTCTCCTGCATTTCAATTTCAGCATTGGTGGCTGAGTCACGAAAATTGTTCTGATCAACTTCCTGATCCTTGTTCAAATGCTTTATTCTTATTTCCCCTGATGCACAGTTCTTCAGCACAAATCTGTTGACATCTAAATTCTTCCACACAAAGTCTCAACAGGACCCATTTCAAGAGTCCTCAGTGTATCATCCACCCCGAAAACATATTTTCCTGTATCTTGAGCAATTTCTTCAAAATATTTTCCTATCAGTCATTTTTCCTGTATAAACTTCACATTCGAAAGAATCTCAGATGATAGCTAAATAGCCTGATTGAAACCATTTTCTCCCCCATAGGATACAACAACCACATTAAGTATTTTGGCTTGTAAATGGGGATCAAACATGTCTGACTGGCTTAACTCTTGTCTTAAAATCAGCAGGACCGGCAAGAATTAGTCCAGAAACATTTGCCTGGCTTGTAACTGGATTGATGAAAAATTGTGCAGCAAGCTCAGCAGTTTTTCGTACATAATTATGGCGCATTTCCATTTGGAGACGAGCAAATCAAAGTGCTGACTGCCTCCTCTCCCATGCTTTTTTGGCAAAACAACAGTGAATTTGTGAAGCACCTCCCTGGCATTGCCATTTAAAGTGACAAACAAGGTACCATTCCCATCCATAACTATGAAGCCAAACTTGTCATCTGACTCCAGAAGTTCATTCTACGCCTCAGTATGAAACTTGTTATCACAAAGATAAAATGATGCATTTATGGGCTTAAATGGCTCAAAATCTATTGTGGCTTTCTTCTCTTTAACGTCCTCTGTGACAATGGTTTCAGTATAGAGAACCAGCCCATTAGGCATTAGGTGGAACCTTCTTGTAAACCTTCAACCTTTGCTGAGCAGATGTAATTGCAGCAAGCACAGAATGCTGATTGACTCTGCTCTTGATGTTTGACGCCGCCCCATATTCATCACATCTTAGCAACTTAAGAAATCTGATCACACGGTGCCATAATAATGAAATCATGTTGGTGCCATTGCTCCTTGCAGCTTCAAGTGCCTTGATAAGCTTCTTAATTTTCCATATCTCAATGTTCCTGTCAGTTTCATGTCCACTAGCCATTTCTAGTAATCCCACAATCCCGAACCCAAGAAATGGTAAAACACTATATAAGAACTTGAATAATAGTCCACATTAACAAAACATAACAAATGTGTTAAATGTTTCTGAAGAGAATATGGAAAAAAAGATAAACTGAGAGCCAGAATAATGTCAACAATAGAAACGCATCATAATCAAGGTAACTAAATAATCTCAAAATGCATAAAAAATCCATGTCCACTGGAAAATTACTAGAAGCAATGAAATTAATTTCTCGAGCATAAGCATGTAAAATGTGACATAACATGAAACTCTGGTTATAGGTTCATAGCTAAGCTTAAACTAGCAGTGAATCAAATGAAACAAAGCTGATCACAAGTTAAGAGCACGAGAGTAAGATAGGACTTTTAAGCAGGTGTATAGAGATGCCACAAAGATAAAAAAGGAATGGACATAATTCAACAGGAGCTCCTGAGCATGTCATTAATAGTTGCTCAAATAAACTAAACTTAATCATCAGTAAACCGTGGACCAGATAAACAGATCCAATCCTTTTTCGACAATCTATCATGAGGAAACACTACCTCCTAACTCTTCTCCTTTAGATCTTACCTTAACAACATTCATTACTACATTGTTATAATATTAAAATATATTTATAGTTCGCAGACCAGAAAGGAAATTCAAGACAGTTTTCACAAATTCAAAACTAAACCTTTATTAACATTGAAATTATTTGAAAATCAAAAAGTGGAGGCCCCTACATATATCCTGAGCATAAAGCTGTTTTAGAAACCAAGGCTTCATATATTAAATAGAGATTATACATTGAGAAGAGGAAAATAGAGATTGTACATTGAGAAGAGGAAACAAAAAATGAACAATCCCATGATATTTCTAAGATACAATGTACTGGGCTATGATCCTGTTGGCACGTATGATCCAGTTAGTTTCATACATAGCAAATCCATGAAAAAAACTTGGCTACATAAAAAAAGAATCACATATAACTTACTAAGTTTGCATTTGGCTGTGTCTCATGTAAGGCATCATCCTATGGGGAGCAATTTAGTAGCAAAAACTAATAAATCTATTACCAGAATTATCCCTAGAATCTGCATAGCACATCAAGATTGGTTTCCATTTCTACGTTAATGGAATAGAAAACAATGCTGAATATTGCCAAGCCAGAATCTTTTTCTTTTGGTAATTCAAGCCACACTTTTAGTAGATCTTTCTCATACTCCAAAAATAATCAAATTTTATGTGCCCTCACAAACGCAAAAGATAACTATCCCTCTTGAATATACACTTTCTCTAATACATGGCAACGACTTGCTCCTCAGAAACATTATGGATGCTAAGATGGATGCTAAGAAACACCATAAAATGGCATCTACAAGTAGACAACTCCTGCTACTGGTGCTCTCATAAAAATTTTAAGGTGGTATTTGGTTGTGAGGTTCCCAAAAATCTGATTGGTGACCTTTTCGGGGTACTGAACTGTTTAATTATATAGGAGTCTGATCTAGCTATTGTTGGTCATTGCATTAAAAAGGAAAAAATATTTAAAATAAAGGTTATTGTCAACCTGACATTTTTCAATGGGATAATCCAGAAGAGGTGCCACCATGAAATTTATGTACGACAAAAACGCAGAACCCTGTGCATCCAAGCCACCAACACCAAAAATCCATTAGAAAATATGCTAAAAAAACAGAACAATTCTCCTCGTGGCAGCTCTTTAAGGTTTTAAAATCTCTGAGATCAATAGAAAAAACCCTAAACAAATGAAACCTAGTCCGAGATCGAACTAACTGAATAGCAAACAACAGGAGGGGACCTGAAAATAATCTAGTAAAATAAACACATGAAACCGAAATCTAAGAACCATAAATAATCTGAGAAAATAAAAGGGGAAAAGGAAGAATCGCGCTTGCCTGGAGGAGGGAGCTGGGCAGCTTGGGACAAATGCGACGGGATGCGGATGGACATGCGGCCTGCGAAGCGGAAATGGATTGAACGGTGGGCCGGGTCCAGCTTGGGATACGATCGGATCGGGTCGGACCGGGTTTTAGCACGATCCAAATCCAAAAACACTAATATTTTGGGTCTGTTTGGAACGGGTCAAGGTCAAGGTCAAGGTCAAGACTAGTGAATCATCTTTGTAAACTAATATTTTTTATCAAAATTAAGACTCAATAATTTAAAGCTCAAAAAACTATTTAATTTTTTATAATAATTTAATTTAATAATAATATAAAATAAAAAATATTAATTTCACAATATAAAAAAAAAAAAATTAAAAATGCTGACCCGGTCTCTGACCCCAAACCAAACAGGCCCTAAGGGGTCGTTTGTTTCCAATTCATCCTGGATTCACCCCTTTAAACATCAAAAATTTAATTAAACTAATATTATTTAATTAAATTAAATTATAAATGAAAAATGATTAAAATACCCTCAGTGCATTCTTGACTGATCACGCAAGCTTGCCGCTCGAGCTACCTGCGCGAGCTCCCCATGTGAGCTCGCCGTCCAAGCTGCTCGCGCGAGCTTGCCTAGCGCGCTGTACCTTGTCGGAGACAACAGGGTTGACGATGAAGACGAATACCTATTTAAAGGAAAAGTTGAGGTAAAATGGGTAAAAAAAAATAAAATTGAACCACTCATTATTAACTAAACACGATTATCTTGACCGCATTATTTTTTTATATTTTAGCCTTTTTTTTAACCTTAACCTTGACTTTGACCTTGATCCGAAACCAAACAGCCTGTAAGGCATTATTTTATCCATAGTCAAAATCAAGTTCAAACTGAAGTTCAAAATCAAAATTAAAATATAAAAAAATAATTTAATTAAATTTTTAGTATTTAAATACTAATATAATTAGTGAATAATTTAATTTTTAAAATATTTATACATTTGAATATATTATTTATTAAAATTTAAATAAATAAATATAAGAATAATATGAACATTTATTTTCTAAAATAACTATTTTTTTATATTTAGATGATAAGTTGATTAAGACAGGATGATATTGATTTTGAATTAAATACACCCCAGTCGTGACTATAAAAAAATTTGGGCTTATTGCCATATTTACAAATCCATAAAAATAAAACTTTGGTATTCTTTTTATTAAATTATAAGATAGAATGATGTTATTCACATAAATAATTGAATCCACCTTTTGTATCTGCATAACTAAAAGGCTTTGCTTACGAATGTTGGCATTGTTGGATTAGGATTGAAGGATTTGGTTCATCCCGATAGATCGTGAGCTTCGGGATTTGGTCGCCCCCACATCACTAAAATCAGGAGTCATACGTGCGAAGCTCGACCGTTCCCCGACGGACTCTAGCGGATATTTTATGCATCCTCAACCGTCGGATTTCCAGCTCAGCTACATCCATCAAGAGTGGGGAACTAGCTGTTACGATCACGATGCACAGTACATCAACAAGGCAAACCGAGATGCAAGTCATCAGAGATCGGCCATGCTTCGTCTCCAGAGCTCTTCCCTCATCACAATGGCATCGCCGATGTGGAGGGCTCCCTTCCAGGCCTTCAAGAGAATCTCCCGCTTCCTCTCATCCTCGCCGCCGCCGTCCCGGAGGTTCGCGGCGCTCTGGGGGAATGGCGATTATGGCAGACTGGGACTGGGCGGGCTCCAATCCAAATGGAGGCCGACCATCTGCTCTTTCTTCCGGGAAGACGATCCTCCCGTCTCCGTTTCCTGTGGCGGCGCTCACACCCTCTTCTTGACTGGTATCGATTTTTTTTCTTCGTGATTTGGAACCTGTGGATGGATCGAAGCTTTCAGAGATTTTGTTTCTTTGATGGCAGAGAGCGGACGGGTTTATGCTACCGGTTTGAACAATTATGGTCAATTGGGGATAAATTCTGCCGCGAGTCATGTTCTGGTGTGTTTCTTCACGGATTCGCTCCTCTGCTCTACGCATCAATTCTAGTTTTGACAAAACTTGTTAAGACCGGAATTCTTTAAAACCCTTAGAGAGCATTATAAATTTGAAAAAAAAAAGTTATCAAATCACATTGACCTGTATTTTCAAGTTTAATATTGTAATCAGGAGCCTGTTGAAGTTTCTGGATTTTCTGAAAAGGTTGTGCGGATATCTGCTGGTTATCATCATTCTTCAGCTATCACTGGTAAGAAACTGAACCTACTTCTAGATGTGTTGTGTTTGTTAATACATCTTAATTTCCAATAATTTATCACATGCATGGTAACGTATTATGCTTTAGGCATTTTTAAACTGATTTTTTTGGGAATTAAAGTTTTCTATGTTAATTTGGGATTAATGTAATCTATGTTTACATATTTATTAACATGCGATTGGTTTTGTTTTCTCTAGCATAATTTTCAATTGGCACTGGGTTCTTCCAAATTTGCTATATATAGCTAATAATGAATCACTTGCTTATAAGGATGTTCAATATGCTATTAGCAACCTTAGCAAAGTTACCTCCTGAAACGCTTTTGTCAATAATTTTCAGTAATCTTCTTGATATATCCAAAGAATTGCAGTGAAGAAGGCAAAGATTTGATGGCACTGCTTGCAAGTAAATTAAAACGCTTTTGAATCAAATAAGCAGACTTAGTTTGTCTATAGAAATGTTTTTGAGCAAGGTATACTAATTTTTCAACTTCTCGATGTTTAACATTGCTTATTGCACTTAGCGTTGGAGTGTTGGGTTGTTTTGAAGATCCTGTTCCATTATAGAGAAATTAACCGTTGAAGGCATAGGGATTTGATTTTTGTTCTTGTTCTAGGCAATGTAGCCAAGATATTTTAGGAGGAGTAAGCAATATTTGACGAGTAAAAAATTTTTGGATCTACCAAATTCAATGGGAAATACAGATTTCCTGTAATATCTAAAAATCTAGTTAGGACAATGAATTGGTAATATGATTTAATCATATGAGAATTGGAAAAGAACTGAGTTCAGTCTACTGAAAAAAAAATTAATGCAAGTCTTTTATTTGTGGATCTGTATCCTTGCATTCTTCTAGAAACTTGCTTTCAAGTATGATCAAAAGTGAATATACAAATTTAGTAGAGCTGGCTGATTTCTAATGCAACATGAAGTCAGGATCAATTCTGACACTACGATGGGCATCATAATGGACAAACATGACTAAAGAGGCATAAAGAAATGATGCTTAAGTTTTGGGAATCTGCTACAAAATTGATGGATGAGTTGATGGATTCTGTGGTCTGTTTTAAAGCTTGTTTGAGTTGATGGATTCCAAATGATAGTTTGGATGACCCGATGATAGTTTCCAGCAAACTATGGACTTCCTCTAATCACTGTCAAGGTTTCTGATTGAAGGGGCTCTAGTTCTCAGGGTTCAACTTCAAATCAGTTTGGGAGAGGATAAGCATGTAGAATGAACATAAAGCCTGTCTGATACAAATAAACCTAGGGCTCCTCATTAGGGTATTAAGGTTGTTTCTGACCTTTGGATTACCTTGGATGCTGAATAAAGGTCTTTGTTCACTTTAACTGCTGCTACCTTGGTTGTTGAGATATAAACTATGTGCAATCATTTTCATGATTACTTTGATTAAATGTATTTGCGGCAGATGCATGTCCATTTTCGTTTCTGGTTGTGTCAACAAATCTGATCACCCACCTAATAGATGGTGAATCTTTTTTGGCCTATTATATCATATGCATCATTTCAAATTTCCTTTTGCTGCTACTCCTTCCATGGATAATTATGTCATTTTCTTTCAGAATTGTTTACAATTGCACCAATGAGATCTGTAATCTTTTGCATGAGAACAAATGTTATCATGTTTGTATGTGTTTATATTGCAGAAGATGGGGAACTCTTTATTTGGGGGAATAACTCTAGTGGACAACTTGGTCTCGGAAGAAGTAATATTGCCCTTACCTCCAGTTGACCATGTGGTATCAGTTAGTGTTCTGTTTTTTTATTTTTGATCTTAGCACCCGGTATCTCCTGCAACCTTATTATGCTTTTTTACAGCAATAGAATAATTTCTCAGAAGATAGTATCACTTTCTACTAAGATTTCTGTTAGATTGATATGCAGAGCACTTCTGCTTGGTAGAAATGATTCATATTAGTTGAACGTTTATGACAAGTTGTGTAATGAAACTCTTGGTTATGTTTGCTTTCTAGTTTTTTCTGGGTTGTGCTCTTTTTGTAAGCATCCAACTTATCTTGATTAATTATCCTTTAATATTTGTTCCCAAGTATGTTTGACAATTTTTGTCATGCCAATGTATCTTATATCACTTGTAATGTGGTTTATGACCAGGCAGATTTTTACTTTTAAAGTATACTGTAAAAAGGTGTTGAGCTAACTAGTGTTGTTCATGAACTTGGGTTATGAAGTTGCACATATCATTAATAACAACAACCAATTTTAGCTTTTATTTGGTTTCAACCTCTAATGTTCTGAACTCGAGTGTGCTCTTCAATCTGTAACCATGCGATATCTGATTGTTGTTGAACTGTAACTTGGCCCAAACTGCTTCCTACTAGGAACAGAAAAATTCAAATAGAAGCCTCTTGCTTGATTTTTGCTAACAAATAGAAACCACTTGGCATACACCATTTTCAATATCAGTATAATTATCTTGGTCCATACTTACCTATTTAAGTTCTGAGAAGAAGTTGCTTGTTCCTCTCTCACCTCTTTTTCCATTACAGTTTAATTCTCTGTGTTTGACTTGCTTGGGCATTCAATAATAACATTTAGGAGCTGTATATTCTTGATAAAATGAATTATATCTGTCAAAGCAGGAAATTCAATGAACTGATGTAACAAGTTGTTGGGCCTAGTTTGTTTAGACATCTCTATGAAAGTTAGTTGTTAACCTTGTGGAAACCTTGAACACTGTTTCTCTTATGCGTGGAAATTTTTTCCTGCACTTAACCATATTTCATTTTAATTTGATGGCTATTTCAGTTGTCAGATCTTTTGCACAAAAAGTTGTAGCTCACAAAAAAGTTTAACTATACATGTCTCTATGTTGCATTTTCAATCTCTTTCAACTTTCAGCTGAGCTATCTCTAATACCTATGTCCAAATTTTTCTGTGCATTCTACTTTGGCAAGTGATTCATTTCCATATGATATTGTAGAGTCAGGTAGTGTTGTTTCTAGCCCTACCAGGATTGACTGCTTGATTGGCATTTATGTGACAAATGTTGCATTGGGTTCAGAGCACTCAATTGCTATCACAGGTGATGGAACAAGAAAACTATGATCATTTGCTCTAGGCTGGTAGAATTCTACTTTTTAGAAACAATCATATATATTTTGTGTTCTCCAGATGAAGGCAATGTCTTGAGTTGGGGAGCTGGTGGCTCTGGTAGACTCGGTCATGGTCATCAGCACAGCATTTTTGGATTCTCAATAGATTCAAGGTTGGAGATGGAAACATTGTACTGATAACCTATGAAGTGGGCTTTTGTGATATAAGTTAACTTCTATTCTTTTCCTTGTTATGTGATTGGGTATGTTTTTCTGAAAATTGTTCTTTTAGTGGCTTTCCACTCAGAGATTGTTTTTCATAATATCAATAAATTAGTGATCATATTATGTCAAAAATTTAAGTGATCATGGCATGCAGTGAGAATACAGATACAAATTTTCACAATCATTTCAGTTTTATTTTGTTTTCTCAAATTGAATTGTAGATGTGTTTGCTACTGTACGCATGCTTGAGGCTGGCTATCCCATACAGTAAATGCTCCATTTTTCTGCGAGATAGTTGTTCCACTGCTTGTTCATACTAACATGGTGCAATGTGTTTGTGTTGTATTGCAAGTTGATTTGCTAATAACTTGCCAGAATTATCTCGTTGGTTATCACAGCATTTAAAGTTGCCATTTTATAGCGGCTCCTTTTTATTTGTATTTACACCTTTGGATTGCTTCCCCATCAGATCCCCTGATTTGTAAATGGAATAGTGAGCATTCTTTGTTTTTTATTATTTGTTTTTACAGTAGAGCATGGTATTTACATTTTTTTGACCAATAAAGAACTTTATCCATAACTTTAGTTATTAAAAGTAATCATAACTTCATACCATACGGAATGATATTAATTAAAGATCCCTTTATGCAGTGAATATACTCCAAGGCTAATCAAGAATTTGGAAGGGATGAAGGTACCATATGGAGTTGGATGCTGCTGCTACCACAAATGCAATTATCATTTTTTTTTTTTGCCTCTGCTGTTGGTTTATTAGGAACATAATTAATACATTTGCAGATCAGGAGAATAGCTGCAGGAATGTTGCATTCAGCCTGCATTGATGGTAGTCGATAAAATTCTTATTGCTTGTTAGCAAAATGTACTTTCAATATATATTGTTGTGGTCTTAATATTTTCCTTTGATCCCCAATTGGGATGTCAATTGCAGAACAAGGATCTGTTTATATATTTGGGGAAAAAACAATCAATAAGTTGGTACGTCATTCAGCTGCATTACATCCATAACAATGGCTATTGCTAGCTCAAGCAATCTATATGCTTGAGTTTTATGCACCTTTCTATGGTAATTTAGGTCTTTGGTGAGGCAAAGAGTTCGTCAAGGCCATCTGTTATCCAAGAACTTCCATTTTCTGAAGAAGTTGCTTGTGGTGGTTACCACACATGTGTCATAACAAGTATTTTCTATGACCCAAATATCAATTTGTTTTGCCTTTTAATTTTGCCATACTTGTCTATTACTGGAGCAGTAACCTTCATTTTTTTTCCTCTGTATGTGGCATCTGTTTGCCACAATCCCAAAGATGATTAGATACTTTTTATTGGCTTCCCTGCATTAGTTGCTATTGTCACAAAAAGAAAGCCTATATGCTCCAAGTAGTTGAGGTTCCTTCAGCAATAAGACTCATTCAGAAGTCATGGAAAGCAGTGGGTAACATTTCTTAGAAATGCTGCTGCCCACAAAGAACAGAAAATTTAGAAATGATCGGTTACAACTGATTCTTTTCTGTTAAATCACTGATTACTGTGAGATTTTCACAAATGAATCCAACTTGTAATATATGAGGTTTTAAACTCTGCCTTTGAATTTAATCATGTACAATTAATCAGAAAATTTTGAATTATCAATAACTCTCAGCCTCAGAGCCTGATCATACAATCTGAAGGCAACTTTTTTCCTTTCTAAAACAGAAGGGATGACAAGAAATTCTCTAGAGACTAGAAAATTCATATTTCACTGGCTATTTTATTATTTAAAAAGGATGTTTTGATTTGACTGGTATCTTTTGGGATGTGGCACTAAAAACATTGTTCCCTTAGCTAACATCAGTTTTATCATCCCGAGTTTTTTTATCAATGTTTTGTTTTCAGTGTTCAAGTGTATGATTTTCATTTTTGTATTTTCCCTTTCTTCTTGTACTTGTTTCTCTTTACTAGCAAAGCTTTAACACTTAGAAATTCGATGTTTATAATAGCTGCTATTTCCTACAGGAGAAAGGAGATTATACACATGGGGCTCAAATGAGAATGGTTGCCTTGGTCTTGGGTATGGTCTTGTCATAGGAAAATTTCAAAATGGGGATTTTTCTCTTTGACAACTGTCAAAATTATAATTCCAACAACTCCATGATCTAAATTTATGTTTCTTTTGTAGATCAATGGATGTAGTCTCAACTCCTCAGAATGTACAAACTTCGTTACTTCGTTTTCCTGTGTCTCAGGTATGTAGATATAAATTTGTGAACTTTGTTAAAATGAATTCGCTGTATGATCTTTTGTTATTGATGATCACTTAGTCTTGAGATATGGCCATTGTCCAGGTTTCTTGTGGGTGGAAGCATACAGCTGTAATTTCTGGTGAGATATTTCTTTTCAGATATTCTTGACCTATTTTTTCTTATTTGATATGTATTTACATTTTTATGTTTGAGGAATGATCATTGCCCAGGCACTAATCCATGGCTGCAATTGTTCTGTTTGGTACTTTGCTCTAACAGAATTGTCTCTTTTTACAGCACATAAATATCGTTTATAATTTCAGAAAAATTGTTGCTTTACTGTTGTAATTCTTTCAGTAGAGACATGTACTAATTCTCTAGGTTTTTCTTTTGATTGATTCAAAGAATTGTTAGAAACAAAAGAAGAGTCTCCTGCAGAGATTCAAGTGAGCCTCTGCTCTAACAAGCAACTTTACCTTGGTGTTCTATTTGATACTCCTTCCATACCTGGTAGTCTTCACTCGGAAAGAAAACAACTAGAGGCCCCATTCCAGAACTGCGGTGAACCAAATGTAACATGTAGATGTGAATTCAATTACCTTGGAAAGGTGGGAAAACATCATAAAACTGGAACTCAATATTTAGTGCCTTAAAGTATATAGTTGCTGAGAGTTTGGAAGAGTACTTATAGGAATACAACAATCTGCCAAAATTTGAATGATTCTGGAAGGGAAAAACCCAATAGAACTCCATGAAATTTAGGTGCTATTTTTCTATATATGGAAACATGTAGTCCTCATCAAGCACTATTAGCGAACCATTTATTTCTTGGTTAGAGCTGCACAATAAGGTTTGTGTAGAAGTCCAAATGGTTTAAGCAAATGTTGGCCTTTTGGCTAGAGAAGTTCACAAACATGAAGCAGATGTGGTACAAAATGCCCCAAAAGTATCAACTTCGCTGTATTATTGCTTCTCATCTTGAAGCTGCTAGAATAGAATAAACAAGAAAAAATGCGTGCAAGATCTTAGTCTCCAACGATGCTTTTTATTTTGGTTCTTAAGATCTAGATTTTATCTTAGATCTTCAGTCAGGACTACAAACTGACGTGGGTCTCCCATTCCAGACCCACTTCAACTCTGATGTGAATTTCTCTAGGTCGATAAATGTCACAACGTAAACTGCCTTTGAATAGAGTTATGTCATGCACGTATCCCATGCTTTTTACACATCTTTTTTACTGATTCATCTTAGTTATAAGATATTGTTTTTTCTCTTTTTCTCTTCGCTGGACATAGAATGATTATCTTACTTGGTGTGCTCTCAGGTGGCAATGTCTATACATGGGGATGGGGAGGTGCTAATGGGGCATTTCTTGAAGACGACCTTTCCTCTGGGGGACAACTGGTTAACTTCTAATTCCTTTCTAACCATGAATTATTAATTCTTTGAATTTTTCAAAGATTTCTGAAATTTTCCTTATCCAAAAAACCTGTCTTAATTGTTTGCTGAAACAATTAATAACTGGATAATTGAATTTTAAATGATAAATGTTCAAGTACGTGTCTTAGCTACGTTTTCTTTGTTGCAAATAAAAGTGAGCTAATAGAAATTATTTTCAACAAAAGAATAAATTGTTCTCAACCTAATTCTGAAATTTTCACAATTTTGCTGGATATTTTTCTGAATTCAAAATTTTTTTCCATCTTGTTCAATTATAGTTGAAGTAGAACTTGTGCCATGTTCAGTAGAGCCTGAGAGTACTTATATGGGAAGCGAGAAATAACAGAATCTTCTTTATTTCTGCAATTGTGTTCCTTCTCCATTTCCTCAGACTTTTGTGTTGCTCTGGACTTGGCAAGGCTTTCCAAGATTTACTTCCCTAAAAAGGGTTTCAAAAATTTAGAATGAGGGAAACACTTAGGTCCTATTTGGATACCCCGGAATACCAGAGAAATGGAGAGTTTTAGACGAAAATTTTCCTGCATAGATTTTTTTTCTATAATAGGCGTTTGCCACCACCTTTTAGCTACTCCATATTCTTTTTGCTCCATTGGTAAAATATTACAGTTGGTTAAATCTCCAATCATTACACCTTTATTCATTCTCCACCATACAAAAATGTAATGATTACATTTTATACACACTGCCCCAACCATAGGATGAAACTTGTATACAAGCTTCTCGTTGTGACTAATGATCCCACGACCCCAACCATAGGGTGTTCTATAGAATGTGGGATTGCATGCAATCCCAAATTCTATGGAAATTAATTCCAATGGTTTTTTTCCTAAGTATCCAAATGGGCCCTTAATGGTTGAAAGTAATCCTAGATATTATAAAATCTTTAGGCCAGTTTGATTTACTAGTTCTTGCATGTATTGGAAAGCTTTGTCTAAAAGTGCATGGCACAGATAGAAAGGAATAGGAAGTCGATAGGTATGGGAAAATGAACTTCTCATAACCCTGAAAAATTTTAGTTTAGGACACTAGCATCCTGTGACAGCTGCTATGCATGCTGTTGAGTGGGGTTGAATGTAACTGCTGACTTGGACATTTGTGTACTAGTATGAAGGGAACCTGAAATATTATGTTCACGTTCTGTTTTAAATGGTTTCCCATGGAAAACAAGAACAAACTGACTGTTGATTGGGAGTTTATACATGTTTTATTGTTTAGTGTACCATAATTACTTTCTGGTGGCAAGTACTGATATAGTTTTTTTAAATTTTTTGGTAAGAGTGCTGACATAACGTGGATGTTTTTTTTTTATGTTGATAATTATATAATGAGGATATATGTTCAATTCTGTTGCTGCCATGTTAATTGTGTCACCTTTTATGGTCCATATGGTCTGTCATTTGATGGGTTTGGTGATTCAAATCCAGGGACATGGAAATGATATTGACTGCTTTGAACCAATGATGTTGAATGTAGATCAGAATGCGAAGGCAGAACAAATATCATGTGGGTTCAATCATACTGGTGGCATATTCGAGTATACAGAAGCTTGAAATCCAAGTTTCCTGTGATCTCGGGAGATTTTGCATCTCATGTGTAACATTGTTTTACAGGGCACCATTCATGTACAGCACAATAGCTTATAACATTTCTATAGGAAAATATTTAAACGCAGCACAGAATACAACAGTCAAAAAGAGGGGTGTAAATCTATGGTATGCACTGTGAGGAGAACGGGATAAATGTTCATGTGACAGACAAGTCATTTTCCCTTGTACTTCGTGAACTTCAATCCCAGAACTCAAATTGTCTCTTATCACATGGATATGGAGGATATTACTTCAGTTTTTTTCTGGCAATTGGATGTACCAGATTGCCTGCTATCTAACATCCAGAGTTCTGGCATAATCATATGGCAAGATTGTGTAGCTACGAGACAAACAAATGAACGTACAAGTGCAAAGAAAGGGCTCCACATATTGATTCCAAGAGACCATTTCTGGGATCAATAATTCTCAACTTTAAACTAGGCCGAACTGAAAAAAAAAAAAACCACGATCACACAGGGGAGGCACAGATGACCCCTAATGCATAAGAGATCAAACAGGTGGGGGCCTCCATCTAGAGATGAGACCAGGTAGCTGCAACTTTCTGCAGGTGCCAACTTCATCCCAAAATCAGCTCGACTGCAGTCATCCATCACTTCAAATATACTGCTTTGAGATTCCTGATTTCCAGGACTACAGTTCAAATCATCGTTTGTTAAAAGCAGTTCTATATCTATCTCACAGTTATTTTCTGCATAATCTTGAGAGCATTTATTTGACTCAGACATGGTACAATCTACAAATGTTACATCTACTCCTGACTCTTCTGGAATTATAAAAGCAAAATCAGCTGAGTTAACAGGTTTTTGGCTGGACAATGGCATGTCCACATCAGCATTCTCTTTGTTAGAATCAATGCCAGAAATAAAAAAACAATTCTGGAACACAGGAGGCATCCTGTAGTCTGGATGTTTCGCAAATCTGTGAAGCATGTGGCAATTCATGTGTTCCAAACCTTTCTGGTCTGGTCGACAGGCAGTACTGGAATGTGGCTCAATTTGATTTAGGGCCTCTTTTACATGTAAAACGGGCAGTATTGCCATTTCTGACAATAAGTTAATGTTATGATTAATTTAATAGGGTTTCTCTGCTAGGAAGTTCACTGGTGCTTAGGCCATTGTCAAGGACGACACAGTATAAGGCCTTTGCCTCGCTCTACTTTGAGAAAATGCCACAGGAGAATCTGACGCACCCGAAAAGTCCTCAAGATGATCTTCACAAGCTGAGGGCTCGGTACCAAGGGCGGAGCAATTTTGCTTTAACATAGCCTTCTTGCCTTTTCTTGTTTCTAGTGTTCATATTGCTTTTGACCCTTTTTGAGTCTACCATACCTGATGGGTTGAACACCTGTTCACTGATAGCCTCTAGCCAAACTCTTTCCTCAATTGCAGAAATAGTTCCACTGATTTCTTCTTCGATCTTTTCTGACAGATCACAACTAAGGCTCCAAGGAATTAATCTTGGTAATGTCAATTGTGCAGCATCAATATCAAAAGGAAGGGGACTATAGGTGCCGCATATACTGTTATCTGAAAAAGCAAATCAATGGAGATTATTAATGCTGTTAAGATATGAAAAAACAATTCCAACAAATGATTTTCAGGTTAGATATAAAGTACTCCATTGCATCATATAAAATTGAGGTATTTCCTTATCAGCCCCTTAAAAATTTCTTAATTCGTTATCAGCCCAACAAAATTTTTTAATCTCTTTTAAGCACTCCAAACTTTCTTTTCAGCCTCTTTTTCTGCCAGAACTGCCCGCACACTTCTTCACGCCCCGACCAGACTGGTCCCACACAAAAGGCTAATAAGAAATTAAGAAATTTTGTTAGAGTTGAAATGGCAAAAAAAAAAAAAAAACATTTGATAGGCTGAAAAGGAATTTTCCCTACAAAATTTTGAGGTAAAGAACACACTGCTCTATGGCAGAATAAATTAGTAGGCAGTGATATAGGGAAGAAGAACACAGTAGCAAGTACAAAATCCAACAAGCAGGTTCTGGAATAGCTCTAGAAAGGCACCCAATTATGTGGAGTTGCTGGCAGCAACACCCAGGGTTCATCTTCCAAACAAGTTTTTCTTCATTTCTTTGTACGATTAGTGGACACATGACGTCTATAGGAAGTCATGTTCAAAGGAAATCATGTAAAACACATAAGAAGCTGAAAAGGCATAAGCATCATTTTCATGTAGTAAGAAATACATCTTTTAATGGAGAAAAGAAGGCCAAAATTTCCATCTGCTAATGAAGGAACAGTCCGGTTCAACACTCAATTCTTTCACAGTGAATGCATGTTGAACTTTCCCATGTCTAAAGACTGAAAAGTAGCTTTTCAAAGCACAATAGTTACTGACCTATTTGGTTTTTATTTCCCTGGCACCAGAACTGAAGACGCAAGAGAGTCTTGCAAATATCACCTGTACAGTAATTAATCAATCTCTCTAGTAGCTTAGATGGAATGCCAACCCTCTCAGCAGCACAAACCTACAGAAGTTTAGAAAACATATCATTCTGAAGTGATCAGACCATAGGATAGTACATTCCTAGCAAATGCAGGCATTTTCAACTTTTTTGAATCTAAGGTATTTTACCATATACATATGGGAAAGCAGATCCTCAGAAGATGGGATAGTGAAATCCACAACTAGCCGATCCAAAAGTTGCGGCAAGGTAGGCTTCTTATCTGGAGGATGTAATCAAACTCAGTGCCAACAAGAATAATTGAATAAGACACTAAGGAGGAGCCTGTTCGCAACTCACTATTACTTGTCAATATAATTGGCCTCTTAGCTTTTTCTGCAAGCTGCAGAACAGCAGAAATAAAGCCATGATCTTTATTAAACACGGTGTCCACATCTTTAAAGAGTACTAGAGACTTTTTCAGAGACTTCTTTACAAACTGAAAATATGTGGCCTTCTCTTTGATAACATTCCAGGGATTTTTAGTAGCAGTTTCATTCTGTTGATGTGCTTCTGCAGATCCTATTAAGGAGGCATCAGCCATATCATCTGCATCTAATGATATCTGGTGTAGAGAAAACAACATCCTTCACCTTGGAAGCAGCATCTCCAAATAAGCTGCAGAAAAATTAAGGTTCTTAAATTATCACATAATACTAGAAATTGTTTACTAGAGAAAGCCCATATACAAGTGAAAGAAGGTTTAACTTGGTGTGCAAGAATATAGATTGAACAGTAATATCCTTTTTATGCTAAATGCAGTCTCTTGACTAATCCATGAATGATATATCATTTCTTGCTCTATCCGGTCGTCATTTCCATTTAAATGTTAACATAACCATATGTCAAGCATAGCGTTAGAACTGGACAAGTTGCTAAAAAAATACTCAACATTTTTTTGCTGAAAAATACAATAAAAATTTAGTACTTACAAACTACCTGCCAATTAGCAATTAGCAAATTATTTTTTACATTTTATCCCCCGAGTAGAAATTGTAAAAATATAATTTACTGAAGATCTCTTAGATTTTCTAATGCTTTCAGTATTTAAAAAAAACAAATGTTGTCCTCACCATGCAATATTTTTCCTGAATTCTGTATTTTCCACAGCAGAAGTAATCCCGATTTTCAAACATGAGACTACAGTCACCCTATGCCCTATGGTGAACCTTAGAGCTAGTATAATAGTGGACAATGGATTTTATTTTACACATCATTCAAATGGATGCTAGAGACAAAAAAACCATTATGTAAAATTTATGCACCCTTCATGCAGTACATTATGTAAAATTTATGCACCCTTCATGCAGTACATTACTTTGTTGTGTTGTCCTTCCACACACATACACCCTGTTCCCAACTTCAACATTATCAGATGTATGTTTCAATAGTATTTTGTATCTGCTTTGTTATTCTTGCTTCTAAATTGAGATCTCATTGTGCAATAAATAATAGTGATTTTACAATGCTTTCCAATGGTTATAATACTAACAATGGTTTTGCCATTGTTTCTAAGATGTTTATCATCTATATGCAAGTCAAAATTATAAGATTAAATTTCCCAAGAAATTATACTCGGCCCAAACCATACCAGAAGAATATCAATATCAAAATTTTAGTGATGTTCAGTAAAAAGATTATATCTTCAAAAGTCACATAAAATGGTTTCAATATCAGCACACAATAGTATGGATTTATGAAAAAATAGCACATATGGTTTTCGATCATGCAAAAAAATAAATAAATAAATTCCAAACTTGCCCTTCCTAGGAGTTTCACTAACCATCTGTTCAATGCATGTGACTCCAATCCACCACTAAATTGTTGCTTCAAAAGGGTACGATTTCTAGAATCAGAAGCATCAACCTGTAAGCAACAGTTCAAACCATACAAAATCATTACGAAAAAATGGAAGGCTAAAGTAAATTTGTTGAACAAGGAATGCTTTGCTGTATTATCCATCTAAATATAACAAAATAACAATTTGCAAGAAGCCAAAATTTGCTAATTCACATCAAATAGGCCTGAACTCTTTCTTGAAGGAAACATACAGCTACCAATCCACAGGCGCAAGATATCTTCCTTGCTATCATAATCCACTTGTTCTCAAGTTTCCTTGGGCAGAATTTGCTCAGATCTCAAACTTTACAATGACCCAAGTACAGCTTTGGCTTCCGCTCTATATTACTAGATCCAATTCTTCCCACCCTCTTCAAATTATTTTTTTCCAACAAGTGAAAAGAGGGTTTTCAACTTGCAGTAATATTAATACGTTGTTTCATACCAAAAGCAGAACTGACTCAAAAAATTTATTCCTCTATATGTGTTTTCCCTTTTACAGATAACTGTTCCTTGACTACCTCCACTCCCATATATGCCAAATAGAGCATGAAAGGATACAGGAAACAGAATGTTAATTTTCCCTATTTTCATCAATAACTTCTGACAAATCATGCTTATTTTTTCTACTGGACTATAACAATAATTTCAAGATCAATAAGCTTATATATATACAAGCATGATATAACAACTATTTTCATAAATAGATATACTGACTCAGGTATCCAGCAAAATACAGCTATTCAGGAAATTAGTTTGATCATAGCAGATATGGAAAATAAGTAGTTCAGAGATACCTCTATTACTTCAAATCCTTGTTCTTTATCACAAGCATGTACTGCAGCAAATTTTCCACTCTGCCCAGAAAATCAAAATAATCATTTGAGTTCATTAATACACAAGGTACAAATCTATGAGTTGAATCTGTGCAAGTTTTGCTAGTAGCAAAGAAACCAATGAAAATAGGATAGCAAAACTTCATAGTGAAGGATGCCCAAAAATGGGAGAGATTCATGTTATGGATCGTTAATTTATCAGAATATGCAGAACATTGTGCTGAAGTTAGTCGTCCTAAGAGTAAAACTAATTTTCCAAAAAAGAGCTAAATACAAAATGCAGAAAACAGATTTATAGGTGTGTATTGAACTACCATTATCACAATATGTACAACTTTGTACTGAAGCTAGTCACCATAAGAGTCAAAGTAGCTTTTGGAAAAACAGCTGAATATGAAACTCCGAGGTCAGATGTATAGGTGTGTACTGGAAATATACAGAAGAGCAAGCGAGCTAGAGAGAGAGAGAGAGAGAGAACAGACTACACAAAATGTAGCTGTAGTGAGGACCTGTAGGTCTGGATATAATAAATAGACAAAAGATTTGCTACTTGTTGAGGACTTCTTGCATAAAGCTGGTGGATTTAACTGGACTGTCAATGACAACAAAATATAGGCAACTGCCAAGAGGTGAGAGACCAAGGCTTGCCTGTCTGAATAATCAGCACAATTCACCCAAAATAGTGAAATTATTGTCCAAATCGTGTAAAGCTTTCATTGAACATTTACAAACTTTGCCCTCATGGTGTTTCTTGCCTTTTGGCCTTCATTTTTCCTCTACCTCTCCAGCATCCCTACTTTTCTCTTCAATAATTCTACACCAGCACAGATCCTTATATCTGACAAACTAAAGACATAAACCCTTTGCAAAAAATATAATCCACATAAAAGCTTATGACCAGATTCCACATATTATACAATAATTAGTCCAGAATATACATGTTAATCTGAAAAAAAGGAATGGATTCACATCCTTCTCAAGATACTCCAGTGGTCTTACCCCAACTGGTCCAGTAATCAGGAGGATATTGTTGGGGTCAGCTCCATCAAATGTGTCATCCTCATCTGATTCTATTTCAGACAAGCCATCTTTAGCACCTGCAGACTCACAACAGTTGCCACTAGAAATCCCATTGCTCTTTTGACCTAGTACATGCCACGATTGCAGCCACTGACTGAGAAAACTAATAGATTTAGTATTCCCGCAGACCTGCAATATGAACAAATTAAACCCATTGAATGCCAGAGAGGATAAAATAAGGACCAAGGCAATGCAGTCAAAATCACACAAACAGAAGAAGGTCAAGAGGGAGTAAATAAGCTTCTGGGGATTGAGGTATATGTTACCATGCAGTGCACATCCCAAGAAGTACAGATGAAAGTTAAAAAAAAGGAAAAAAAATTCCAGTAATCACCTCTAAGGCATTTTCAGGATGGTACTTTTTTGTCGATAGACTATTCTGACTGAAGTGACCACAGCACAAATTGTATGACTGCAACCTGTTAATAAAACAACATTGTTGAAAGGTAAAAATTGCAAACATTTCAAGAAATTCTTTGTCTACACAACCTATGAATTGAATAAATGAACATCAAAGAACACAAGGAACACATTGCTTCCCAAAAGATTGCTAGTATCAGCTGAAAGATAATGCAGCACAAGGCACATTAACATGCATGCACCGTGCAATTCACCATTCTGCTTTACCCTGTTAAGATTAAGGTCAAGGACAGCTATTTCTGTGGAACAGCTATGGATCATCAAATGATGTTGAAGCAATAAAATCCACATAAACATGTAACCAAAAATAAAAACCAAGGTAATAGCTCTTGAATGCCACATAGCATCATTAAGGTTTACAATAAGTTGCTTTCTTCTTTGGGTTTAAGTATGATAAATACAATAAAAAGCAGTTACCAAAACTAGGCAATAACATATTATATTATGATTAACACATTTTTCATTGGCATAAAAGTGGTGATACAACATTGTGAAGGTCATGTTCAAAAATCAAGTAATTCCATATTATGCTTCTATCCACCTCTATCTGAATCTTTTCTAACTACGGCCAAAATCCAGCATGCCATTTTGGCTGGGGTCATGCTTCATCTCAGAACTATTCATTTTTTTCCAAATTGTGGAATCCAAACCTGACCTGAAACCCAAAATCCAATCCAAAGCCCAGAATTTTCACACCAGACATATTAGGTGACTTGTCCGTTGACAACCCTATGATGAGTCAAGTTTTCATAGAAAACTCAATGATGATTTCAAGAAGATAAACTGTCACCAGCAATAGACCCTCATAAACATTTTATTGCTTCTAGAAGTTCAACATTCTACAAGGTCATGATAACTTTTAAGATACTCATGAAGTCTAATTTTTTAATAAAAACATCATTTGTTTGATATTAGATCACAACATAACAAGAACAAAAGAAAGAAAATAAAATACTTGTACCACTTATTGTTTATTCTCCTTCTTTCTCATTTTCCCATCTATTTTCAAGAAAACCAATGGCTTTCCTTCAATCCCAGGAAATAAATGTTTATCTTCAGCGTGGCTAAATTTCAGTAAGATAAAGACTTCTGTCAGTTAATATTAAATTAGTTAATTTACAAAGGAAAGTTGCATCTGCTATGGAAAGACCATAAGCCTATTCATGGAGGTTAATGCAAATTTTCCTGTTGTTAGGGACCAATTAATACAAGCTGAAAGTTCATGGAGGCACAACTTATAGGGTATCAAACTTTTCACCAACAACTACCTCGTCCATCATCCATGATTAAGAATTGAATTTTACTTTCAATGAAGTGTGCATTAGATAGTGCTTCATGAAGATGTCATGATGGTCATGTAGTCAAGGGTCAACTGTTCATTAGAAGACTGACAACTAGTTTCCATTATCAATAGCAGAAACTACTTCCATTAAGGATAGCAGAAACTGACCTTTCCGCTGCTAAATTGTCCTGCTCCTCCAAGCTAACTAAATAATTGCTACGTCTAGATAGCGAAGACACGTCTCCAGCAACACGTGTCTGCAGAAGGAATGCATTCAATGAGGAAATGATCACTACATTATATGCAGCCATCAGATTCAATGAAAAGAAAGAATAGCTGTTTCTCTATAAATATCAAGAAAGAAAATGAACCATTAGGTTTTGCCATGTCAACAATGCAGAAAGAAATATATATACTTGTAGAAATCAATAGCCAGACATCTTTACTGCCAAATTCATAGGAAATGCAGATAAGCAATACAAGAAGGTGAGATGACACCATGTTCACTATCTTATCCTTCTGGACCTTCTCAGTTCTCAGTGATGAGATACCACCGATCCATATTATACAGAAAGAGATATATATACCTGAAGAAATCAATAATCAAACATCTTTACTGGTAGATTCATACGAAATATAGATAAGCAATACAAGAAGGCGAGATGACACCATATTCAGTATCTTATCCTTTTGGACCTTCTCAGTTCTCAGTAATGGGATGCCACCAATTCATGTCATGCAGAAGGAGATATATATACTAGAAGAAATCAATAATTTGAGAATACTAGAGTCAAACATCTTTGCTGGCAGATTCATAGGAAATGCAGATAAACAATACAAGAAGATGAGATGACATCATATTCAGTATCTTATCCTTCTGGACCTTCTCAATTCTCAATGATGGTATGCCACCAATCCATGCCATACAGAAAGAGATATTTATACCTGAAGAAATCAACAATCAGACATCTTTATTGGCAGATTCATAGAAAATACAGATAAACAATACAAGAAAGTGAGATGACATCATATTCACCATCTTATCCTTCTGCACCTTCTCAGTTCTCAGTGATGGGATGTCACCAATCCATGTTATGCAGAAAGAGATATATATACCTGAAAAAATCAATAATCAAACATCTTTGCTGACAGATTCATACGAAATATAGATAAATAATACAAGAATATGAGATGACACCATATTCAGTATCCTATTCTTTTGGATCTTCTCAGTTCTCAGTAATGGAATGCCATCAATTCATACCATACAAAAAGAGATATATATACTTGAAGAAATCAATAGTTTGAGAATACTAGAGTCAGACATCTTTACTGACAGATTCATAAGAAATGCAAATAAGCAATACAAGAAGGTGAGATAGCACCATGTTCAGTATCTTATCCTTTTGGATTTTCTCAGTTCTCAGTGATGGGATGCCATCAATCATGCCATGCAAAAACAAATATATATATCTGAAAAAATCAACAGTTTGATAATACTAGAGCCAGACATCCTTACTGGCAGATTCATAGGAAATGAAAATAAGCAATACAAGAAGACGAGATGGCACCATATTCATTATCTTATCCTTCTGGACGTTCTCAACTCTCAGTGATGGGATGCCCCCAATTTATGTCATGTAGAAAGAGATATATATACCTGAAGAAATCAATAATTTGAGAATACTAGAGTTAAACATCTTTACTGGCAGATTCATAGCGATGCAGATAAATTTTGTTTAGATAATTTCAGATATGTTTCTGAAGTTAAGCCAATATCAGAGGGATTATGCAGTGTAGTAGTAGTAGATCATCCTTACTATGACTTAAGATGTCTTCACTTTATCCTCTTTTCTTTCTTACATCTGCTCTTTCAATTGGCTTAACAGTTAGCATTCAATATGTGCAAATTTGTCAATAATTTTCTAATCAAAAGTAACAGTTAGAGAATATTAGAATCAGATATCTTTACTGGTAAGTTCATAGGGATGTAGATAAACAATAAAAAAAAAATGGATGTCAGTTTAGAGTCAGACATATTTGCTGACAGATCCATAGGAACACAGATAAACAAATCATACTGGAAAAAGCAAGAATATAGCACTTAGCATATGATCTTCCAGTTATAACGAAATTATTCTCCACATACACTGAGTGTTCAGAGAAAAATGTCTAAGAGTATAAGACACAGAAAATTACTGCAATGTAAATACAGAAAGAACAAAGAAATACTAATGTTTGAAAATCCATGCAGAAAGATATATATATAACTGAAGAAAACAACAGTCAGACATCTTTACTGACAGATTCATAAAAAATGCAGATAAAATATACAAGAAGGTAAGATGCTACCATGTTTAGTATATTATCCTTTTAGACCTTATCAATTCTCAGTGATGCGATGTCATCAATTTATGTCATATACAAAGAGATATATAGTTGTATTATTCAGTAAATATAGCAGCAAAATAAATTTAAGTATGTTAAAAAGAGAGTTGGGTAGTACAACAATATATCAAGATTAAATTTAAGAACAAAAACGAAAAATGAAGTACTAACCTTTAAATTTGACATTCCCAAAATTACATGCATCAAGAAAAAAAATTAATCATCAATTAAGATTATTATTTCCATTTTACTCGTCATTTCTGCAATTATAAAAATAAAACAAGTGAAATATATAGCATAAATATTAAAATCAATAATTAATTTCTACAGAAATAATACAATGAATAAGTAATTTTTACCTGCGGATATTTTTTCAATTTTATTTAATGTCTCCTCAATATTAATAGAAGAATTAGTAGAACGCAACCAATCTTGTGTACAAATAAGTATTTTCACCATTTTTTCAAATAGAGAACTTCGAAATTGATCAAGAACTCGACCTCTTGTATTAAAAGCTGACTCCGAAGCAACGGTAGATATGGGCATAACAAGCACATCTTGAGCCATCATGGAAAGAACTGGATACCTACCACTATTTGCTTTCCACCAAAAAAGAATATCAAAATTTTGTGTCTCATCTTCATAATTCTCCTCCAAATACTTATTCAATTCTGTTTTGCAAGTGAAAGTTTTTTATTTTGCTTTTACTTTTCTCAATTCATCTTGAACCAGCTGAAGTACATCAAAATTACTTGTTCCAATAGTATTCCTTTCTTTTATCAGTTCAATTCTTGCAACACTATGGAAAGAAAATGATGATTTTTCTATAGATGAATATTCTTAAAAAAATTTATCCAAAACAGTCTTCATTTTATACTTTAACTCACTGACTTTTTTATTCTTATAATTTTCCTCAATTATCCACTCTTCACTCTCCAACTTTAGCCTAAAATCAAGAATAGAAGCAATAAATATCATAATATTAAGTTTTTTAACATTTACCCAATATTTATCATATTTGGTCTTCATCTTAAAATCCATAGTACTTAAACAAAAGTCATCTAATTCAAAAAATTTCTTGATCATTATACCAATTTCATACATATTTTGCATATATATATTTCTTTTAACATAAAAAGAACCAAATATATTTACAGTAACATCATAAAATACTTGCAAAAAATATAATAAAACTCGAACAACATCTTAATCTTTATATGTTGGTAAACCCTATGACTTTCCCTTTATTAGCTGATCTATATATTTTGAATTTTGGATCTCCAATAATTTAAAAGGTTTCTGAAATTTCAAAACAACATCAAGCATTAAATATGTAGAGTTCCATCTTGTTTCAACATCAAGACAAATCAAATTTTTGCATTTTATTTTTTCTTATTCCACACAAATCTTGGACCTCTGTACTCTTACTGGTGATGATCTTACATAATTAACTGCAGTTCGCATTCTAGCAATACAGTCATTTGAATATTTAAATTTTTTTTTAACACACAGTATCTGACATACAAATACTCTCCATTAACTACACGACCTTTCCAATTATTAAACTTCTTCCTCAAATACTGAACTCCAACATCATTAAAAGATACATTATCTACAGTAATTATGAAGGACCTATCTATGCCCCAATCAAGTAAATACAATTTCAATGTTTTACCAATTATTATACCAGTATGACTTGAAATTGAAAAAAAAGTTTAATTTTTTTTTAAACTTCCAATCATCATCAATATAGTGAGCAGTCACACTCATGTAACCCAAGTTTTGGTATGATATTCAACAATCAGTTATGATACTCGCTCTTTATTTTAACTTGTTAAAAAAATATTTCAAATTTTTCTCTTTCTTCAAAAATATTTTAAACCAATCTTTAGTAACAGTAAATCGGAAAGAAATATCAAATTTAGGTTGTAATGTAGAGGTATAAAATCTAAACCCTTTATCTTCAGCATATTTGAAAAATAATTCATCAAAAATCAAATATTTGACTAATACAATTCTACATGCTTCTTGATTAAAATTTCATGTAACAAGTGTGCATATTTGAGTATTACCACTGTCATCAATAACTGATTGAAAGGCTAATTTTTTTTATTTTTCACCTTCATGTTTGAAGGATAATCTCTACATCTACTTAAGTGAGTATTTAAACCACTTGTTCCATAATTAAAAAAACATAAAAGAAGACTTCCACCGTAATTACATTAAACTTTATCTTTAGAATCATTTTCATTGAAATTTTGTTTAAAAAAATGGTCCCACACCCATGAACTATTTTTTCTCATCTTCCAAAATTTCTGATTTGTTTTATTTATCCTTAAACTTATATCTTGAGCTTCACTTGTCTTATCACCAATATTTTGATTTGGATATAAATATTTATATTTGAAGCATTTATACTTATATTTTCATTAGTGATTTCCCTACTTGAATTCATCTAAAATAGAAAAAAAAAGATAAATGAAATCTAATCAAAATGATTAAAAAAAATAACTGTTGTATATATAATATTTTATTTTTTATTATTACCAACAGACCAAACATGCAAGTAATATAATTCCTAATAAAACTACAGAAAAGACCAATCTAGTATGAAATTTTAAAAAATGAAAAAACGGAATGCCTAATTCATAGAACTGGCACCATCTGCCACGCCGCAGTAGGAAAATCTCTCGAATAAGTTGAAATTCAGCTCTCAGACCCAAAATTTCTGAAAAACTCTCAAAAAATGAAACCCAATATCAGTAAAAATCAGAAATCGAAGAAGAGATGGTACTTGGTAGAGTTGAGAGAGAGAACATACCAGAGCAGATCGTTGCTCTGGCGATATCGCTGTTATGGCAATGGACGTAGGAAAAATCAGAGCAAGTGGCGACGAAATCGAAGATGTAGAGATTTAGGGTTAGGTTTTGAGTCTTTGAGAATAAGAAATCGAAGCAAGTGGCAACGAAATCGGAGATGCAGGGACCTAGGGTTAGGATTTTGAACTCTCGATATTTGAGAATGAGAAGAGAAATCAGAGCAAAAAACACGGCAGACGGCGGCGGGTGAGATTAGAGATGCAGAGAGCTAGAGTTAGGATTTGAACCTTTGAGAATGAGAAATCGAAGAACGTGACGACGAGATCGGAGATGCAGGGACCTAAGAATAAAGTTTAAAACTTTGAGAATGAGAAATCGACGTAAGTGGCGACGAGATCGGAAATGTAAGGACCTAGGATTAGAATTTGAGCCTTTGAGAATGAGAAATCGAAGCAAGTGGCGACGAGATCGGAGACACAGGGACCTAGGATTAGGGTTTTGAACTCTTGACTTTTGAAAATAAGAAGAGACATCGGAGCAAAAAGCGCGGCGGGCGACGACCAATGAGATCGAAAATGCAGAGACATAGGGATAGAATTTGAGCCTTTGAGAATGAAAAATTAGAGCAAGTAGCGACGAAATCGGATATGCAAGGACCAAGAGTTAGGATTTTGAACTCTCGATCTTTGAGAATGAAAAGAGAAATTCAAGCAAAAGTCGCGGCAGACGGCGACCGACCAGATCGAAGATGCAGAGACCTAATACTAGGGTTTAAGCCTTTGAGAATGAAAAATCGAAACACACAACGGCGAGATCGGAGATGCAGAAACCTAAAGCTAATATTTGAGACTTTGAAAATGAGAAATCGAAGCGAGCAACGAGTTTGGCGACAACCGACGACGGTGAGATCAAAGATGCAGGAATTAGGGTTAGGGTTCAGCGAGAGCGATGGTGAAGCGACATTGCTGCAAGTGCAACGCTTTCACGAAACTTTGAGAAGATGGGTAGGATCTGCCGGTTAGGTCCTTACATCTCCGATCTCGTCACCATTTACTCCGATTTCTCATCCTCAAAGTCTCAAATCCTATCCTTTAGTCCCTGCATCTTGAATCTTGTCGTCGCCTGCTTCAATTTCTCATTCTCAAATACTCAAACCCTATCCTTAGATCTCTGCATCTCCAATCTCGTCGGTCACTATCCGCCGCGTCTTTTGCTCCGATTTCTCTTCTCATTCTCAAAAGTCGAGAGTTCAAAACCCTAACCCTAGGTCCTTGTATCTCCGATCTCATCGCCATTTGCTCCAATTTCTCATTCTCAAAGTCTCAAACCCTAACCCTAAGTTCCTACATCTCCGATCTCATCGCCACTTGCTTCGATTTCTCCTCCCTCCATCGCCAGAGCAGCAATCTACTCCAGTATGCCCTCTCTCTCAACTCTACCAAGTACCAACTCTTCTCCGATTTTTGATTTTTACTGATATTGAATTCCATTTTTTGAGAGTTTTCTCAGAAATTTTGGGACTGAGAGCTAAATTTCAACTTGTTCGAGAGATTTTTCTACCGCGGCACGACTGATCGTGGCAATTCTGTGAATTAGGTATTGCAATTTTCCATTTCTTAAAATTTCATACTGGAGTGGTCTTTTCTATAACTCTATTAGGAACTATACTACTTGCATACTTGGTCTGTTGGTTATAATAAAAAATAAAACACTATATATACAACATTAATCTTCTTTAATCATTTTGATTGGACCTCATTTATCTTTTTCTTCTACTTTAGATGGACTCAAATAGAGAAATCACTAATGAAAATACAAATATGAATACTTTAAATATAAAATATTTATATCCAAATCAAAATGTTGGTAAGAAAGCACGTGAAGCTCAAGATGTAACTTCAAAAATAAATAAAATAAATCAGAAAACTTGAAAAGTGAGAAAAAATAATTCATAAGTGTGGAACCAATTTTCTAAACTAAATTCCAATGAAGATAGTTATAAAGATAAAACCTAATATAATTACTGTGTAAGTCTCCTTTCATGCCTTTCTAATTATGGAACAAGTAGTTTATATACTCACTTAAGTAAATGCAGATATTATCTTTCAAACATGGAGTGAAACAACAAAAAACTTTAACCTTTCAATCAGTTAGTGATGACAGTGATGACACTAAAACACACACACTTTTTACATGAAATATTAATAAAAAACAATGTAAAATTGCATTAGCCAAATATTTGATTTTTGATAAACTATCTTTCAAACATATTGAAGGTGAAAAATTTAGCTTCTGTACCTCTACATTACAACTTAAATTTGATTTTCCTTCCCGATTTATTATTACTAAAAATTGTTTCAAAATATTCTTGGAAAAAAAGAAAAAATTGAAATATTTGTTTAATAAATTAAAGTGAGTATCACAACTGATTATTGGACATCATACCAAAACTTGAGCTACATAAGTGTGACTACTCGGACGTGGGCACGGACGGCCTCGGCCTCAGCCTAGGCACGCAGGACGAAGGCCGAGGCCGGCGTGCCGACACGCAGGCGTAGACGGCCTCGACCTTGGCCGTCCGCACTCTCGTGCCGAGGCCGAGGCCGACGCGCCGACAGCGAGCGCGAACAGCCTCGGCATGTGGATGTAGACGGCCTTGGCCGTCCGCGCTTGCGTGCCGGTGCCGACCTCGGCCTCCGGCTTCCGCGCCCGGTTGCTGGCCCTGCCGTCCACTCTCGTGCGCCGGCCTCGAGCCTCCACTCCCACCGCCGACCTCCGCCGTCCGCTCTAGCGCGCCGGCCTCGGGCCTCCGCTCCCACCGCCGGCCTCCGGCGTCACCACCCGCGCAACGCCACCCTCACCGCCATCGTAATAATTTCGGGAACTTTTCTGTAAATCAGAATAATTTTGAAGTGTTATTTGCAAAAATCCGAATTTCGTGAACTTTTCTGTAAATCGAAATAATTTCGGAGTGTTATTTGTAGAAATCCGAATTTCGGAGACTTTTCTATAAATCGTAATAATTTCGGGATGTTATTTGCAAAAAATTCAAAATTCGGAGCGTTAAATAATAAATAATAAGTTCTTAGCGGTTTATTTGTAAAAATAACCGAGGGTAAAATCGAAATTTTTTGGGAAAATTTTGATTAAATAACAATCAGAGGAGGTGTAGATAAATATTTTGAAAAAAATGGGGTATGGGTAATTCCGGAAATTACGGGATGTTGTAGGTAATTTCCCCTAAAAAAAATAGAATGCAAAAATTTGGTTTGTCTTGATATTGAAATAAAATGAAACTTTATATATTTAATATTTGATGTTGTTTTGAAATTGCAAAAAACTTTTGAATTATTAGATATCCAAAATTCAAAATATATAGAGGAGCTAATGAAGGGAAAGTCACAGGATTCACCAACACATAAAGATTGGGATATTGTTCGAGCTTTATTACCTTTTTTGCAAGTATTTTATGGTGTTATCTTAAACATATCTGATTCTTTTTATATTACAGGAAATATATATATACAAAGTATATATGAAATTGACATGATAATTAAGAAATGTTTTAAATCAAATGACTGTTGTCTAAGTACTATGGCTTTTAAGATGAAGACCAAATATGATAAATATTGAGCAAATGTTGAAAATTTTAATATTGCTTTTGTGCTTAATCTTAAGTTAAATTTGGAGAGTGTAGAGTAAATGATTAAAGAAAACAATGAGAATGAAAAAATCAGTGAGTTGAAATGTAGAGTGAAGAATGTTTTCAGTAGAATTTTTCAAGAATATTCATGTATAAAAAAATCATCATCTTTTTCCCATAGTGTTGCAGGAGTTGAACTGATAAAAGCAAGAAACGCTATTGAAACAAATAATATTGATGTACTTCAGCTGATTCAAGATGAATTAAGAAAATCAAAAACAAAATAAAAAACTTTCACTTGCAAAACAGAATTGAATAAGTATTTGGAGGAGAAACGTAAAGATGAGACACAAGATTTTTATATTCTTCTTTGATGGAAAGCAAACAGTAGTAAATATCCAGTTCTTTCGATGATGACTAAAAAATGTGCTTACTATGTTCATATCTTCTATTGCTTCGGATTCAACTTTTAGTACAGGAGGTCGAGTTCTTGATCAATTTCAAAGTTCTCTATATGCAAAAATAGTGAAAACACTTATTTGTACATAATATTAATTGCGTTCTACTAATTTTTCTATTAATATTGAGTAGACACTTGATGAAATTGAAAAAATATCCACAGGTAAAAATTACTTATTTATTGTATTATTTATATAGAAATTAATTATTGATTTTAACATTTATCCTATATATTTCACATGTTTTATCTTTATAATTGTAGAAATGACGCGAAAAATGAAAACAATAATATCAATTGATGATTAATTTTCTTTCTTGATGAATATAATTTTGGAAATATCATATTTAAATGTTAGCACTTCATTTTTCATTTTTACTCTTAAATTTAATCTTGACATCTTATTGTATTACCCAACTCTCTCTTTAATATACTTAAATTTATTCTATTACTCTACTAACTGAATAATATAACTATATATCTCTTTCTGCATAGCATGGATTGATGACATCGTATCACTCAGAACTGAGAATGTCCAGAAAGATAAGATACTGAATATGGTGTCATCTCACCTTCTTGTATTGCTTATCTGCATTTCTTATGAATATGCCAGCAAAGATGTCTGACTATTGATTTCTTCATGTATATATATCTCTTTCTGCATGACATGGATTGGTAGCATCCCATCACTGAAAACTGAGAAAATCAAGAAAGATAAGATAATGAATATAATGTCATCTCACCTTCTTGTATTATTTATTTGTATTTTCTATGAATCTGTCAGAAAAAATGTCTAACTCAAGTATTCTCAAACTGTTAATTTTTTCATGTATATATATCTCTTCCTGCATAGTATGGATTGGTGGTATCCCATCACTGAGAACTGAGAAGGTCCAGAAGGATAAGATACTAAACATAGTGTTATCTCACCTTCTTATATTGTTTATCTGCATTTTCTATGAATCTGCCAGTAAAGATGTCTAACTGTTGATTTCTTCAGATATATATATCTCTTTCTGCATGGCATGAATTGATAACATCCCATCACTGAGAACTGAGAAGGTCCAGAAGGATAAGATACTGAACATAATGTCATCTCACATTTTTATATTATTTATCTGCATATTCTCTTTCTGCATGGCATGAATTGATAACATCCCATCACTGAGAACTGAGACCAGAAGGATAAGATACTGAACATAATGTCGCATTTCCTATGAATCTGCTAACAAAAATATCCGATTGTTGATTTCTTCAGGTGTATATATCTCTTTCTACATGGCATGGATTGGTGGTATCCCATTACTGAAAACTGAGAAGGTCCAGAAAAATAATATAGTGAATATAGTGTCATCTCACCTTCTTATATTACTTATCTGCATTTCCTACGAATCTGCCAGCAAAGATGTCTGACTGTTGATTTTTTCAGGTATATATATCTCTTTCTGCAAGACATGGATTGGTGGCATCCCATTACTGAAAACTGAGAAGGTCCAGAAAGATAAGATAGTGAACATGATGTCATCTCACCTTTTTGTATTGCTTATCTACATTTCCTATGAATCTGTCAGTAAAGATATCTGACTATTGATTTCTTCAGGTATATATATCTCTTTCTACATGAATTTCCAAGCATTAGTACTTTTTTGTTCTTTCTACATTTACATTATAGTAACTTTTTGTCTTATGCCCTCAGGGATTTTTCACTGAACACCCATTGTATGTGGAGAATGATTTCTTGATAATTGGAAGATCATATGCTGGGCAGTGGGCACTATATTCCTGCTTTTGCCAGAAGGGTTTGTGAACTTGTCAGGCTGTCAGCAAAGATGTCTAACTCTAAACTGATATCTCATTTTCTTATATTGCTTATCTGCATCCCTATAAACCTACCAGTAAAGATCTCTGACTCTAGTATTCTGTAACTGAAGAATGATTTCCTTATAACTGGAGAATCATATGCCTACACTATGTTTCTGCTTTTGCCAGCATGATTTATTTATCTACGTCCTTATAAACTTATTAGACTGTCAGTAAAGATGTCTGACTCTAGACTGATATCTCATTTTCTTGTATTGCTTACTGCTAAGTGCTAAGCCAATTGAAAAAACAAATGGTAGGAAAAAATGAAGACAAAGTGAAGACATCTGAAGTCATGGCAACTTGGTAAGGATAATATACTACTGCTGGTCTGCTACACTGCATAACCCTCTGTCCTCTGATATTGGCTCAACTTCAGAAATAGATCTGAAGGTATGTAAACAAAATGTATTTGAGCTTTTAACTGATAATGAAACTACTGTTTATCCCATTTTCAGCTATAATTTTTTTTAATATGTGTATGTTAGACTTGTTATTGTATTTAAAATTAACTTTTTATAATATTATAATATAAAATATAAATTTTAAAATTAATAATTTAAAACCGATATACCGGTTTTAGAATTGGTTTAAAACTGGAACTGAAAAAATCGATTCTTTATCTAAACCGGTACGATTCCAGTTCTAAAATATTTAAAACCGTTACAGTAAACCGATTTTGCTCACCCCTACCAGCCATTGCTTGTCTCTTTGTTTCTTTGAAACAAGCAAAAAAGGGATGGATTTGCTTTCCTGTTGATAATTGAAAACTGTCCTGATAGAAAACAAATAAATATTTGCATGCAAATGTAGTCATACTGGTTGATAAGGATTGCAACTAAGTATTTTGACAATTATCAATTAGAATGCAACATTTATCCTAGGATATCACTCACAAAACAAACAAATGCCCAGCTACTCATTTTCAGGACTTAGGATAAAATGAATATAGAGGGTGCAAGGTGTAGAGATACCAGACACTGTACTTCAGAAGTCAAAATTGTGTCCCAAGTGAATGCGAAATACCTCTGCGGTGTTAAAACTAGTACCAAACAGTGACATCAGGGTCACTTGTCTTTTGAGTGTTCAGAATAATTCACCACACAACCTTTAAAACCAAGATGTTGGAAGTGAACACAAATCAATATTCTGATATTGTATATACGGGCATTACAACCACTAATACATTAGTGTAGCTTACATTCAATGGATATAAAAATTAACAAAAACCTTTTTGATTCACTAGCAAAGCAGCATGTGAATGGTAAAGCTAGAAAGATCTAATATGGAAAGACTGCTAATTAAATGAGAATTTGAAGTGACATTGAAGTTCTTTGGAGCATTGAAATGAATACACCCAATAAAATGCTGAAAAGGAATCCAGGCAATACTGCCTCATCCGCACATTATATTTTAAACATGAATTGTTTTAATAAGCATTCTGCAACACTAAACGTCCGCAATAAAAAATTATATGCATTAAACTTCCAACAGTCAATGAGGCTCCAGCTACCATAAGATCATAGAGTTCTTGATTGTAAATGGCAACAAAAATATTTCCTTTTTTGTTGTTTATTGCATATAGCTTGCTGGAGTTTTAATTGATAGCATCCTCAATAGTCCTCCACTAGGTCTAATCATAAAGCAAGTTTGCTTTGAGGTATCAAATTACCTGGTCCAGATGACAAGGGATCCACTTTAGGATGGGAACGGTGATCATTCACAATCAACTTCAGGATGGGAATGGTGATCATTCACAGCACAAGAGACAAATCACAGCAATATAAGGGTAAATAGGGTGTCAAACAAAAATTAATGATAGTTTAGTAGCTCCCAAAAAATAGTGATGAGCATGAAAATATGCATTAATCAATTGCATGCTTGCTCCTTGCCCAGATAGTTCCATAACCGATAGCAACATTATATAATGAAGTTAGCTTGACAAGAAATAATTTTTTTATTGTTTTATAGCAATATTTTTGAAATTTTCCATGCCTGTCAAAATAGGTAATTCCTGCTCAAAGTAAAATTTTTATGATATAAGGGGCCATATAAAGTTGCAAATATCCAACCTTCATAACACATAGAAGACATTATTTCCACAAAGCAATTAAACAATCAGTTACATTAACTCAGTTTAACTTGCATCCCTCTGTTTTTGAGTTACATGCAAAGGAAATCCTGCAACTTTGACATTGGGTTCATAGGAATGAATAACATAGTAACTTAGTACCTCTGCTGGTAGCTTTTTCTCCATCCTGAAATTGCAACCTGGTTGTTGGATGTGCTCGTTGGATCATCAATATCCTTCGCTGCATAAATTTTCTTTATGGTGAGGCTTTGCTTCGGTTGGGTTTGAAAATAGACTAAAAGAAAAAAGAGTTCACTTGGAGTCTGACTCCTTCCATTCAGACCTACCAACTGTTGGGCTCTGAGTTCTAGAAGCTACCATATTCTGTTTTACATTAGCACCTTCCACATCATAACCAACTATCAGGTCATAATGATCCAGTGAACAGAAAGATAAGATTATTATGACCAAATTTGTAGTACAACACTAAGGAAGCAAGAAGTGATCTAAAGCGAAGCACATTATGATGAGGAATGGAGTAGTGTTGAGGCTTAACCACTAATAGAGAGAAGGATTCTTGAAAAAAATTAGAAAAGAGAAGTGTTTGCATATTCAGATATAAAATTGGACAGAGTAATCACAGGGGATCGTCACAGCTGCAAAATTGTATGTAGGAAAATAACATGAAAGCTTAGCACCACATTATTTAATGCAAAAGTTTGACATCACTGCAAATTTCAAAGAAAATGTGGTTTATTTATAATTTCCATAGTAAACTTCAACCCAAAAGTCTGTTTGCAGTGAAAGTAGAGTGATACTACTAACGATTTAGCTTAAGACATGAAAAGAAGTATGCCTCCCATTTCAATTTAGAAAAAAGGAATGCAGAGAACATCTATAGCTTTGGCGTTGTTAAAAATGATGCAGAAAAACAAAGTCACCAAGATGCTTACTAGGTTTGGCGTCTTTGTACTCTAGTGCATCATAGTCTACAATATGTAAATTTACTCCATCTTCTTGTTTTTGCTTCATTGGAAAGCAGTTTCCTGAAAAGGTTATAAACAAGTCAAAACTATTTAGAAGGCATAAGAACATGGCTTGATCTTCATCATAAAAAGAATGCAGAGAACCACAAAAGCATCCAGAATGGTGAAGTCCTATATTACAACAACCGAAAAAGGTTACACAAAACACAAGCTGCATAGATAAAGTTGCTTACTTGCCCAATTGTGAAACATTTTTGCAGGTGTTTTGGGACTGACAAGATTTTCAAATATATAAGTCCGTGCAGATAGATGATTTGAACAGAGGGGAAAAAAGGAAGCATATAACAAGATATAAATGAGAAAGAGAAGGCATGGGCCATGACAAGCAAATTACTAAAATTCTAGATCTCAGACACAATAAGTAATCAATAAGCAAAAAAAGTACAAGTTAAACGTAGCCTAACATGGATGAGTGGCAATAAAATAGGTCTTTTGGATAAGTAGTTCACAAGTCATAGACTTCAGGCAAAATAAGCACAGCTTGCTGACCTAGCCATTAGAGAAAAAACACAAAACAGCGCTCAAATAAGGCCACTGTTTCCTAAGTGAATAGTCAGGAATCATGATATCAGAAAATATGCATTATACTACAACAGCACAACTTCCATCATTCAAACTTTGCAGTTCGTTTCGTTGAGTTTTACGTATCACACAAAGTAAATCATAAATTGTACACGAGATATTTTATTCTTCTTGTGCTTGTTTAATATGGTTCAAGAAAGGGTGGTATTGAACATCAGAATTGGATCACACATAGGGCACTGGACAAGCATGGAAACAAGTCTCATCACACTCCAAATACATTCCATTCAAAGAAAAGTGTGGCAATCGTTGACTAACAAATCATTAACTCTACAAACCATCTGAAAGGATAAATCCCGAAAGAGAGCAAATGGAATTCAAATTGGTTTGTGTGGATCTACCTCTGGTGTGATTTGCTAGAAGGTTTTCAATCAGAATTGACATGGATCACTAAGAATGTGAGACTATGCAAACTTTGTCCCAGATAAAGCCCACTAAGAGCTAGCATGATCTTCGTTCATGTGATTCCTCAGCAAAATCAGTCGTGAAAGAGTACAAAATGTTTCTATAAGCAATTCTTTCTGTTTTCCAAAGTAAATGCAGTTCTTCGTTTGATGAACACGATGCTTCATACAGAACAAGTAACCCATTTCAATTTGTAGATTGGCTAGGGTTTTCAGTTCACTTATGTACTTGCAAACATGACAATCTGACAGACTACAACATAATGTCGTATGCTTGGCTCATGGAAGTCAGCAATCCAAGTATCCATCCTGTCAATGGCAACACACAACTGACAAGAATCAAGAATCAATTACAAAGACAGTTCTTTATCGACTATTACAGAAGATCAACAAATCACCAGGAAAATCCAAGAAAAAATCAACACTTTAGGGCAGCATTGCAACCAAAAACCCATGCGAGAGCAAATCAAGAACCTTGTTGGTTACCCGGGGCCGAGAATTCGGCCTCTGCTTCCTTTTCCCCTTCCCCAAGTCCTCACTCTCGGACTCCTCCACGGCGCACCGAGAACGACCCAGCCCCCACGGGAGCTTCGATTGGATGCATCTCCGCTGCCGCTTCACCTCGGTGGGAGGCCTAGGGCTCGGAACCGCCGCCGAGGCAGCTTCCTCCCCGTATCCGACCATGAAATCCACGAAATCTGCAGGAAAACTCGGTGGATCTGCCTCAAATCAAGCGGTCGAATGAGAAGGGAGGGCGGTCTTGGTGGCGGGAAAGAAGTGAGAGGCGGGATATCTTTTGGGGGTTCGATTTCGGAGATCGGTGTCACCACCGCGAGATTTTATACCGAGAAGAAAATCGTGCTTATTGAGAATAAAAAAAGAGAATAATTATGAATTTTTCGGAGTCGCTGGATGAGTCCCCGGCCCGAGATCTGACGGTTCGCAATCATATTGAGATATTGGCATATAAACACTGTGCATTTCATAGATTTTATATACAGGTTCCGGTCCTAAAAATTTTGATATTTAGTTGGGAGATTACTGTTTAAAATTACTGAAATTAGAATTTCCAGTAATTTCAAATAGTGTCCTTTGAATTCCGAATTCCTCACCGATGGATGTTTCAATTCTGGTCTAGAACCGATGGAATCAATGTTAGAATTTGGACTATAAATCATGTACATTTATGCATAAGGACATGTAGACGTACATGTATTGCATGAAATTATTGTGTATATATTTCTATTATATGGTATAAGGATCCAATTGAGGTGATCTATTTAATTTAGGGTCTTTGTCATCTAAAATATAAATGTGGTGGCTAAATTGTAAATGTGTAGAATTCCTGGGGTTTAATTGTTAATTATTGATGGACTAATTAACAATTAACCCATTAAGATTTATGGGTATGGTTAACCCATTAAGATTTATGGGTGTGGTCCCTGACTGTGAAATTTAGTATATAAAGAAAAAGAGATTGAGAAACCCTGGACATCCATCAGTCGTCAAATTCCAAACAATCAGAAGACCTCCTCCCAAAACCTAACTCCTCCAGCGCCGCCATCTTCTCCCTAAGCACCGCCTCCGGTGACTTCGCCTTCTTCGCAGCCGGAGCGCAGTGGACTTGCTCGGGTTTCAGACTTCTTTAATCTACCCAATGGAATCAGGTACGCTTCCGTATTCTTCATTTTTCTCAAAGATCTGATATGAATGTTTCTGGATTATCAATGGCATGTTCCCTGAATTTCTTACAAATGGCATTAAAGCCAGGTTTCATGTTGGGTTTTTGAGAATAGAAAATTAGTGTTAGACTTGCAAAAATCTCCATTGGTGCTCCGGCGGCCGGCAGCGGAGGCGGCGGCGTGCGGTTCGGCAGCGTGCGGCGCTCATGCGAGCGGGCGTCGTGCGCAGGCAGCACGGACCCGTCGGGAGCGGCCGGTGGCGTGCGCACGACCGCGTAGGCCGGGGTCCGCTGGCATGCTGCTGCGCAGGCTGCTCGGGCTACGGCGGCGCCTGCTTCGGCCCAACGGCATGGGTTGACGAGGCCGGACGGCGTGACGGCGTGGCAGCACGGCGGCCTGGCGGCAGCGGTGGTGGCTGCAGTAGAAACAGCGGATTAGGGTTTGAGGATGGAGAAGATGATTAGTTTTGGTTTTGGTTTAATTTAAAGTTGATTTTGGTTTAAGTTTAGTTTAAGTTGATTATGGTTTTGATTTAATTCAAATGATGGATTCAGTTACTAATATTTTTAATTTAATTTGGTTCAAGCAATATGTTGCCAAAGTAATCTCTATTGTGTAGATTGAATTAAACTAAAAATATTAGGAAGACATTACATGCTTGAAGTTTCATGCCGGTAATAACCGGCCCAAATGAAGGTTATTATTTGGCCGAAATTAAAGCAGACATTACATGCTTGAAGTTTCATGCCGGTAATAACCGGCCCAAAGGAAGGTTATTATTTGGCCGAAATTAAAGCAGACATTATATGCTTGAAGTTTCATGCGGGTAACAACCGGCCCAAAGGAAGGTTATTATTTGGCCGAAATTAAAGCAGACGTTACATGCTTGAAGTTTCATGCGGGTAATAACCGGCCCAAATGAAGGTTATTATTTGGCCGAAATTAAAGCATATTTGTGGTAATAAATATGTGACAATTATTTGGTTTTATTCATGTGGGTAATAAGTCGGTCCAAAGAAAGGCTTATTATTTGACAGAACTTTATTGCCAATATTTGATTGCCACACCAAGAGTACCACTTACAAATTGAATTTTGTCCAAAGACTTAATTTCAATGTTGTGCTAGGTATCTTGAGATGGGATTTAATTCTTTTTTGTAAGCATATTGTGTTTTGAATTTTTGTTCTCTTTCAGTTGACTTTGTGAATGCTTTTGCTGTCACTGCCAATATCAATGGCATTCCAGTGCTCAATGGGAGTAATTTTAAGACTTGGAAAAATAAGGTAACTATAGTCTTGGGATGTATGAAACTTGACCTAGCATTGAGGGAGCCATGTCCTGCACCTCTTAAGATAACTTTTGAGAGGTGGGAACGCTCTAACCGCTTGAGTCTTATGATAATGAAAAATGCTATCGCAGAGACATTTTTGGACACTATGTCTGAGGAGACTGATGCTAAAAGGTTCATTGAAACCCTTGAAAAGCGCTATATGAAAAGCGATAAGGCGGAAACAAGTACGGTCTTAAAAAAACTTGTTTCCATGAGGTACAAGGGTAACGGGAACATAAGGGAGTATATTCTCGAAATGTTTAATCTTGCAGGGAAATTAAAAACACTAAAATTAGAGCTTTCGGAAGACTTGCTCATTCATTTAGTGTTGATTTCTCTTCCTCCGCAATTTAGTCAATTTGAAGTGAGGTATAATTATCAGAAGGAGAAATGGACAATGAATGAGCTCATTTCTCATTTAGTGCAAGAGAAAGACATGATGAAACATCATAAAACCGAGAGTGCTCATTTGGCATCATCTTCTTACGGACAAGGCAAGAAGAGAAAAACTAAAGATATTGCGGTGAAGGAACTGCAAAAGAAACAGCAAAATACGTCCGAGGGATATAAGGAAAAAAAATGCTTCTTTTACGGTTCCTTCACCGTAACATCTTTAGTTTTTCCCTTCTTGCAATCAAAAGACCGAATTCGGTTATTATTTCCCTTCCCTTGTGGTCACCTCCTTCCCCAATCCGCATGGGCTGATCGTCGCTCTCTTACATCTCCTTCCACACGAGCCTCCCGTCTCCAACTCCCTCATGGTCGCGATCAAGCGCTTGCAGGCCAATCAGCGCCAGAATCTCAACACTTTTCATCTATACAACAACGCAGGGATTGGGGCCACGATGGTGGCCGGAGTGAGGGTAGAGCTGCAGCAGATGGTGCGGTGGAGCAGTAAAGCACTGCAGTCGTACCTGTGGAGCTTCGGGGAGCGAAGGTGGAAAGAATTGAGGATTAGAATGACGGAGAAGTGGAGGAGATGGTGGCCGTGGCCGTGGCGGAGGGAATGGCAGTAGCGGAGGATTTAAAGGGTTTGCTAGAGAGTGAAGAGATAAGTGGAATGGTTGCAGAGGTGACGAAGGTGATGATTGTCGGAAAGAGGAAGGTTTGGGTGATGGGATGGTCGGCAACGTACGAGATGTACATGAAGCTGTTGTCCAAGTATCCATCGCTGGATGAAGATTGGGACTTGCAACTACTGCCAATCACTTCGGTGAAGAATGGTGGCAACAGCGAGGGGTCGGGCACTAGGCCTCACACGTTGGTGGATTGGTAAATTTGATATCTGAACATTTGCATTTTGCATGCTTTTTCTGTTTTTCTTATGAATTTCATCTTGATTTGTTGCTTTTTTCAGAATATTTTTCGTCTATATGCATCTATAGACGACATTTGTTCGCCTTGCTATATACATATGATATTCATCTGAAGTATGTCATTTCTGTTTGTTTGGTTTTTATGAAGTATTGTATAATTTTTGATAAATTGAGTCATAAAAAACTGCTTATGTGCTAAATTTTTTTGTTATTTTTTCTTTTTGTTGTTAAAATTACTGATTTATGGATATGCATGTGAGATGAACATAGGTCTTTTGATGTAGTTGCTGCTGCTCCGATAGCATTGGAGCCTTTATTATACTAATTTTTGCACTCTTTATCTTTCACTATTGATTGGCGCGCGTGTTTTAAGCTCTATTATGCACTGTTTTCAGCAGTCAAATGTGATTGCATCGCATGACTTCTATTGGTGATTAGATATTTGAGATATTGCTGTATTCTTATATCATACCCATGGATTTGCATTCATAGTCAGCATATAATGATTTCATGTTGATAGTCACCTGCAACTTGATGGAATCATTTGTTCTATTTGGTTTTGGGAACTCCTGAGGCTCCATGTAAGGATGTAGAGTGCACATCTCATATATAGGTAAGACAGTTTGCGTGAACTATCTGGGTGTTCTCCAACCAAGAAGGTGAATGTATTCAGCAGAAGGATTCCAGAGTTTGTTATTAGATCAAATTCCTCTTGTTGCTCTTCAGATCCCTTGGTGAAAGGTCCAGCTACGAGCGGTGGTCTGTCTCTGTTTGACGAAGGATGCCAAAATATGTCCAAGTCTTTTGAACTAACAGATTACAAAGCATTATTTTGCAGTCTCATTGGTAAGGTTGAATGGCAAGAGGAAGCCTTTGTAGTCTCATTTCTGAGGATCAAAAGGCATTTCATAATTGGATCGATGAGGTCCTTTGTAGAAGCTTCAACCAGCTGAGATGGAGGTGCTCGAATCCTGTAGTTATCAGGCTTTGTACTTGTCAAGATGTTTCCACACAACAAGTTAATTATAAACTTTTCATTATTATTACTACATACGTAATTATTATTCTTTCCATCGTTAACATTATTTTAAAAAAAACTAAATTTTTAGTACATAGAGCTATATGGAAAATTTTTTCATCTACTTATTAATTTTTTGCACATTATTTTAAATCTTAATATCTATAAATTATCTATTTCTAATTTAAAATATATATTTATTGATTAAATAAATTTTCTTTAAAAATGTTTTATTTTTTCTTAACTTGTCAAATATTATAAAATTCAATCCTAATATTTATGTATATTTTTAAGCACTAAAATTTATATTTTCTAAAAAAAATATGAATAGAATAAAAAAATAGAGTAATTTCAACCATTTGGAATCGAGTGATTATATCCTCAGTTTCAATTTTAATCAAATACCAAAATTTTAAGAATTAATAAAATTGGTTGATTTTTATTTGTAATCCAAACAATCAAATTCAAGTAATTAAGAAAATTGATAATTCTTCTTCTAAAAGTATATTCAAATACCGAAATTTATCAATTTGGCTAATTTTCTCAAATCTTCAAAATTGGTCGAATTAGCAATTCCTCCTATTCCGAATTCATAATTGCTCCAAATAGCCCCTAAACTTGTTTGAGCTAGATGTTATTTAATCGTCCTAAAGTAGATTAAAAGAGATAATTTTTTTTACATATTTTTGAAAGTATAATTCTAAATATATAAAAAAATTTATTTATCTATTTATTATATAATTTTATTAAAAAACATTATTATTATTATATATGAGATAATTAATATTATTATATTTTAAATTACCTCTATAAGTTAATTCAGAATAAAAAATATGAAAAAAAACGAAAGTATATTAATTTTTAGTAAGTCATTATAAATAATCAAATAACGAAAACGAACGAAAATAGTCTCATTCTAATCACCTGCTCTTATTTTTTAATAACCAAACAAGTCATATTTTATGTTTTTGCCCATTAAAAAAATATAGAATTTGAAAAACAAAACTGACACCTAGGCAACATTTCATAAAAGTAATAATCTGTTATTTATTTTTAATTTCAAATTTGGGATTTCCGATATCATTTTTTAAAAACTTTTTTCTTATTAAAAATGTATTGATCGAAAAATGGAAAGAAGGCTTTAACAAAAAGCAAAAAAAGTTAGCAGTTATAACTTATGGTATCGGTTCGTTTAGAGTTTTTTATGTATAACTATTGAAAAATAATTAAATTATGTGTAATTCCTAACTTTTTATAATTATTTATAACTCTTTTAATTTTCGGAGAGATTTTGGGCCTCTTCAATTATAGAAAATGACTCTAATTTTCTAAAAAATATATCTACAAAAATAAAAAAAATTAGAGATGTCATTCAAAAGTAATTTTTTCTCAATTTGAAAAATTAAGAACTAGTTTTCTATTTTCTAAAATTGTATTAAATTTTGAAAAATACTTTAAAGTTGTTTTTTGAAGATTTATTTATAACTTATTTTTATGATAAAATGTGCATTTCTTCATATTTCTCACTTTTGAATTATTTGAATGACATGTTTTATATGAAAATTTATAATTATATTACATTTGAATTAGTAAACTTTTATAATGTTTTTTTTAATTTGAGAGTTATTATTCACTTAATAAAAATAAAATGAATAGTCCTGAAAAATAGACATAAAATTACTGAAATATAAGAGTAAAATAATATTAATTTATTTGTACATTTTTCTCATATAGAAAATAATATGATTTTATACATGTTTTCTCATTTTTTAAATTAAAAAATTAGTTTCATATTTTATTAAAATGAACACATTCTTTATTTTTTTCAAGATTTTATATAAAAATAAAAATATAGAAATAAAGATAAAAATTAAAGATAAAAAAATATTTTCTGTAATTAAATAGGGCCTTTAGGTCTCTAAGCTAAGAAAGCTACTTTTTATATAAAACATATCCAATATATTCCCCAACTACTATAATCGAATGACCAAAATATCTTTGTATAGTCGTTAAAAATTTCAGTTATAAATACAACAATTTTAGGGTATTTAAGGTAAAATTTGGTTGAACTTTTTTTAACTGTATCATAATTTTAAATTTGAAGTTTCAAATTAGATACATTTAATCAGAGAATGAAAAATTTTTAAAAATAGTAGCACCGCAAAAGGTTGAAGCTTCGAGCAACAAAGTAAATTTGGAACTCCAACAATAAATTCTGGAAGAAATGAAAAGAAATCCGTATGTGGGTAGAGAAAAAAATTAGAGTTCTAGTTTTATTTTTTACTTTATATCTATTATTCATACGTGGTAAATTTCGCACAAAATACTGATAAAAAAACTAAGAGGATAAGATGGGATATATTACCTATTGACTTAACTATGGTTTTTTTTTTCGAGTGAATTGAACCTCAAGGACCCAAAAAGCTCTTTGAAAATTTTTAAAAAAATTATATGTAATTATGAAAAAAAAGAAAATTATACATAATTTAACTATTTTTTGGAGGGTCATATGCAAAAAACTCTTCTTTTTAGTAATGCAACTTAATATTAGGAGCAGTAAAATCTAAGGAAGGTAATTTTTGAATAGAGAAAAATTTTAACTAATAAAAGAAAAAATATTGTTCACGTGCACACAAGCAATTACATTCAAATTTATATCATACTGTTAAGTTGAGAGACGAGAGAAATTATGAAAGTCCAAAAAAAATTTAAAAAGGGAAATTTATATTAATATTTAAAATCATATTTTAAATTCTATAAATAAAGGGTCTTCGTCCCGTGAATCGTATATTCGTATCACACTGTACGGAAAATCTACATTAATATATAAAAAAAGATATTTTTAAATGATATATTTGCAGATGCGGGGTGTGATATGGGACAATAGAACCTAACTCACTGTGCGAAGCAGGGAACACTTGGATCAATTACAGCACGAGTCTGCGATCTGATACCGATTCGGTCGGCTCAATATCAACGGACCTAACCCCAAAAAGATGCTACCTAACGGCTTACATTTTTGCTCGAAAACTCACTTCTGACATCAACTCTCCAGAAAACTGACTTCTGTTTGGTTTGCACAGAACTGGAGGAATTTGCGAAACTGGAAATGAATTCTTCAAATTCCGAAATTTGGTTCAAGGAACCAGTGAAATTCATAGTTCCACCAATTCCAGGTTCCCATGAGTCATTAAATTATATATATACTCCAGAAATTTGTAACATACTAGTTTCATATGTTAGACCAACAAACTCACGGAACTCCTGAGTTTCATGAGTTCCACAAAACTCTCCAGTACTTCCGCAAGTTCCTCGGATTGCATGCGAACCAAACAACCCCTTTCTTCTACTGCCATACTTCGCGAGGATTTTACAGAGACAACAACTCCAGAGCTGTTGCAAAGAATATCTCACAAGACATACAAAACAGAGAGACTACAAATTTCTGTCGAGTTTCTGATTTTTCCATCCGACCAAACAAAATGGGGAGTTCAAATCAACATAGAAATAGATTAGAATGAAGGCATGACTTAGTGGTTTCCATATGGAATTACGTAAACAGCTCCACATTATGACCTGGGCCATGAAATGATTGGTATTTTTACCCCAAAAAATTCTTATGATTGGTCCCAATACATATCTGCAGGCACAGTAGACAACTTTTTCTCTCTTTCTCCGATCGAATAAAAAAAAAAAAAATCGATTTTGACAACACTGGTAAGGAAACTGATTGTTATTATCAGCAAGTATATGGTAACAAAACTTCAAAACTGCAGCTTCTTCGATTTCTAGAGTCCACCAAACAAGAAGAAGGGAAAGATATCAACAAGCATGGAATGGAAACGAAGAAACACGATGATGATTATGGTGCCCGTGATGCCCGTGAGCCCCAGGGGATTCTCTCTCGATGAGCCAGCGGAGATGGAGGAACTCGTCGGCGGAGCAAGGTAGCTTCAGCGGCCCCGAGGAGTCGAATCCATACACTTCTTGAGCCTTCTCGAGAAGCTGCTTGAATAGTGGATGATAAAGATAAGATATAGGAATCATGAACCTCTGGAAGCCCTCGTCGCTGTCTTCCAGTCCCACTCGTACTGCCAAGCAGCCCTTCTTCACCTTCATCCTCTTCTTCTCGGCCATCTCTTTTCTGCTGCTTCTTCGAATGTATCTTTAAGTAGAGACTCGAGAGTAGTTGTCTGTTTTGGATGGAAGAATGTCAGACGCGAGGGGTTTTATAGGAGGGGTTTTTTGAACCTACCCTCTGGACTCGGGTCTGATGAGGAAATGACCTGATTCCTTTCTCGAAGGACGGGTATTGACGTGGGTTGGTCTGGGACCTACCTGGCCAGATATTGCTAGGGTTAGGTGTCTCTCAAATTCCGTATCGGCTGGTATTCGCCATTAATTTAAGTCAAACGCACTGTACCTTCTCAATTGTGTTTTTTCTTCTCACGGATTCCTTCGAATAATTTCTTTTTTTGCTGTTTTTGCATGCCTTTTAATTTTTATCTTGTATTTACATTAACATGGCGGTAACGCATTTGCTTCTAAATATATCGAGGGTCAAGAATTGGAAATCTGATATAGGTGACTCAGATGTTATCAGATGTATGAACTACGCGATCGTAAAGAATCCACGATAAATGTCATGCTTCACTATTTTTATTAGACTGAAACTCAACATGCTTCGGCTTCCACTTCGCAATTAGTCCACTCCAGTAAAGATCATGCAGTGGGTTTTCTAATCTGTTTTTGTTGCCTCTGCGATGATTGGTTGCAATGCTTGCAGATATAGTGGTCCATAATTCAGTATAGAAAATATAAAGTGGTTCTAAGTAGAGGCTGAAATGTACCTGTTGAAGAGAAGGATGTCAAATGGGTCCAGTCCACTGATATTGATTCCAGGATTTGGACGGTGGATTTGGTTCCACACATGAATTTTGATGTTCATGCTCTTCCCTGCAATGTTCCATGGTACCAGTACCACTCGTACGTGAAGATACCACCCAAAATCACGGTGAGCAGCAATAGTGGCTTCTGGAGATAGAAATTCGGAAATCCCATCTCTTGGACTTCATTCATGGTGGGGTACTAAAAGCACAACAAAACCCTAGAGTTTTCGTGGTTGACCAAAAACCACCATTCAAGACGAAGTGGAGGCCGATGCCCCCTCATTAGCCACCCATCATGTGACACAGATGAAACTTTTTTTTTGCTTTTCCATTGTTTTTTCAGAAGTATCAATTAGATATTGGATTCCTTCTTACCTGTTTCAAGTACTGAAGAAGTCTATCAAAGATTTTGCTGACAGCTACCAGCACCATGCCCTGGTCCTCAGCCTTGTTGCAATAGCACATGTCGTGCACTTTTCTCTGCTTTCGGTTGCAGCAGGAGAAAATATCCGCATAGATGTACTGGTCACTACCCTATACATGTTGATATGAAGAATTTGATGAGAAATATCAAAAGATTGTAAATCAATATCATGGTATAACAATAGAAAAGAAAACACAAGTTGATTTCAAAGTAAAAGCAATTTGTGTGCATTTGAAGACTAATGGATCCAAGTGAACCTGGTTTATTACCTGTTCATGCATAGAATACTTTTGGACCGAGAATAGAACTTCTGCTACACAAATTGCACAAAAAATACTAATAACTCTGATAAATCATGCAAAATTTCTTGAAAGACAATGTATAGTATTCCAATTTGACATTTAAATACAGATCACTACAAGAAAGGGAGCTCAGAAATTGTATGTACATAATGATAGTTTCTCTCTTGACTTCTGATCTCCATGCACCCCTCTGTCAAACAATAAATAAATCTGCTCGTGATTTTCTGAAACCTTTATCAAGTACACAACGTATTTTGGTCTTACACCTCCTCAGTGATCTAAATTACAAACACTCTCAGCGAAGTCTGGGAAACGATTCATCGAGCCTTGTTCATGAATCTCTTTGGAGCTGATTATAGATTCAATTATGAAAGCCTGATTTCTGCTGCATCTGTCGACCGAAAGTGGCACCAAAAGCTTTCTGTACCTTTGTTTGCTCAAAACATTGCACTCCAAACAACACCGTCTCCTTCGCCACATCTTTCATGGACGTTTTTCATCCTCTCCACTGACTTGCAGATCCCGCTGCAGCTCCAATCAAATGATGCAATGCACACATTTCCTGCCTGGGCTTTCCATTCACAATCTGTGGAAAGGAAAAGAGTGAAATGATTAATAGGGATGTTGCAAATGTTGGATTTCGTCCAATGAGACCAAATAGAAGCAGTCTTGACCTGGAGGAGTTCCACAACACATGCTCCGATCATCAATGTGTTCAACTTCAAGTCCAATGAACCAGGCACCCAGCGAGACATCTTCATTAGCATACATGTGTAATATAGGCCTACATAATCAAAAAAGAAATGATCCAACTCATTAGAACCATTGTATGTTTTACTGACTGAAAAAATGAAAATTAATATGGTATATTTTTACTGGTTGATTGAAATGTATGTGGCCAGATCCTTTGAGACGGCATAAATCTGTCCAGTTGCATGGCGGAAATACTTGTTTCCTTCCTCACCGAACTTCCAATATTCAGGCTCATGATATTTCACATTCCTATAGCCATAAGATAGTTTGTAATATCGGGCATACGAAGACAGATTCAGAAGCTCCAGGAAAGTAAGAAATAATTACTTTTGAGAAAGAACTGGGCCAGACTTCATGCACCCGATGTATGCTCTGGGTTTTGACTTGTGATGGGCAAGGGTTGCAGCTAAAACACCTACATTGTCATGAAGGACGTCATAGTCAGATATGCTCCCTTATTTGTAACAAAAAATGTCAATAAGCACAGCATGAGAAGATGAAACAAAAGGATGCGTAGAACCCAAAGACCCAAAGACGCACCTAAATTGACATGGACATCGTCATCTACCTTGACATAGAAGTCGGCGTCCCATTTAGCAACTGCTGTGGAGAAAAATATTTTAGTTTTTGCAGATAGTTCGTGATATCCTTCAACATGCTCCTGGAGAAGGAAAAAAGAGCCAAAATTAATTTTATCTGCAATTATTTAAATAATCATAACTGCCAAAATAGTGAAAAAATTTTCACTTACCAGCCTAAGAAAGTCATTATGCTGAGCCTCCTCTGAATCTATAGCCCTATCAAGGATGCTGTTGGATGTAGCACTGGGGGAAAACAACTGCCATTAATACAAGAAAACATAGCCCCTTGAGAGCATAAGTAATATAGATACTACATATATGTACTACAAATCAGAAAGCTTCTATTACCAAAAATACATTAAGATAATTCATTTCTACTTTTAATACCTACACATCCTTAGAATATTGAGTTAGAGGATTCAAGGATGCAACCATCCAAATTAAGAGTGATTTGGAATAAAATTGTTACACAGAATTTTTCTTTCTCACAACATGTTCTGAGTTATTGACCATTGAAATGCTAGCTAACAACAGTGCTCTGGAAAAGGATGAGTAGACTATGCAATCAACTTACACAATGACACAAGTATCCTGGACCTAAGATGATGCAGATACTAGGCACAAAATGCTTGCCTCGTCATGCAGATACTGTGCATGACGATTGCAGATATGGATGCATGTCACAATGAAATTGGGCGCTATATGCAGCCCAGAAGATGTAACAGCAACTTTTATCCATGGCCTGGCTAAATAATCAAGTACCTGTGGCCAATCATGAACCGGATGACAATTCCCTTATCGCGCTCTAGTTGTTGGAGCTTTTCACCTAATTAAAAGTGAGAAGAAAAGAAATGGGACACTGTAATCAAATTTGAAAAATACGAGCAACATGCAGCAGAAAAAGACCAAATGGTCACTCTAATAGAATAACACAGTTTCTGAAACAATAAAATTATCGACCATTGATTTAGCTATTAATGTTGAAAATAGAAGTTAATTCTAAGGGCATTATGTTAGTACATCAGCATTATGTTAGTACAAAGAAAAAGAGGCTATGTCCTCAAACCAACTGCAGGATACAAATGATTATTGCAATTTGTATATTTCCAACTAAAAAAGGCATTATTTTGTGGTGGAGCATCATTATGATTCCTCCAAGAGAACAAGCACAAAGTCAACTGATAATTGCTGCCTGTATTAATCACATCGTTTCTTTGGAAGAATATCCATCTTGTTCAGATATGCTCAACTTCTAAGTTCTAACATATATCATGGTTTATACTATTAAGAGGCACACACATGGCATACTCAGCTAAATTCCAAAAATAAGAACATAAATTAACAAGAAAACCTAATGGACAGTCAATCAAGGTATGAAGATATAATAAAAAGCTCAAAATTGGGTTCTTCTGAGATATAAGTTGTTGTCCATCTCAGTGAGCTATGTGGCCTTGTAAGGTCCAGCCCGTACACGACATTATTACCCTAAAGTAAGGTAACCAACCAAGAAAGTAACATTTGAAGGAAAACTCACAATCCAAACCACCTATGGGTCTAAGATACATGTAGTTTACATAGGGCGTCATACATCTCAAGAATAAAAAAGTATGTAACTTGGAGCTTAGTTCTTTTTCAAGAACTGGATGGGCGCACAAGAACAAGGCATGGGTGGAACTGAATGTCCATTCTCAGTGAGCTCTGTGGCCTTGTAAGGTTCAGTCTGTATACGATGTTCTTACCCTAAAGTAAGGTAACCAACCAAGAGAGTAACATTTTAAGGAAAACTCACAATCCAAACCACCTATGGATCTAAGACACATGTAGTTTACATGGAGCGTCATTCATCTCAAGAATAAAAAAAAGTATGTTGTAACTTGGAGCTTAGTTCTTTTTCAAGAACTGGATGGGTGCACAAGAACAAGGCATGGGTGGAACTGAATGTCCATAAGCAATTCCGCATAACATATCACAATAGCAGCTGGAACAAGAGAGAAGCAACAACATAGCCTATATCTCGTCCTTTGAGGTAAGATATAAGTTTAACTCAGAGGAAAGGATGCAACAACTGATAGAGAAAAGGCAAAAAAGGACCTTGAGGCATCCAAGTAGCTCTGACTGAATCCCGCCTCTTCCTGCTGCTAAATGCAGTATTGATCCCAATCACAACAAAAGCCTTCTTCCTCTGTTGACCAGACGCTTTATTTGATGGGGAACCATCAAGGCCCATCTCCTGTGAGCTTCTTGTAGCAGCCAGCTCCATTTGTAGCGTTGCTATTGTCTTGTCCAAAGATCTGGCAACCCACCAATTGCACAGCCGTTCATGTTGAAAATACAGACAATAAATGAATTGAGTAAGCAATGCTCGAGATCATTCCACTCACTGTATGGCCTCATGAGTCTTTGTCACCTCCCCCATTATATCCTTGTCTTGTCCAGGCTTCTGTTGTTCAAAAGTAATCACAAGTGAAGCAAAAACTATGATAAGGAATTCAGATAATGTGACTCTAAATAATATAAGGCTTTTTGCTTTTAAGTACTAACACTAACCTTTTTCATAGCGCAATCCTCAGAGATGAGCTGAAGTTCTTGCTCCTGTCTATGCCTAGAGATAATGTGGCCATTTGGCTCCGGTGCAACCCAGAACCTACAAGGATTCCGACTTGTAAACAGAGAAATATCTAGCAAATAAACAAAACCCGTGATCCCAAGACCAAAAATTGTATAAAAAAGGGGATCTTCAGATCAAGATCTCAGATTTCAAACTTCAATGGGCATTAATTCCCGACAAAAGAAACAACCATCGAACAAGACCCGGAATTTCAGCAATGAGGAAAACTAAAATACCAAGTCTTCAATATCTAATATATAACAAAATCAGAAATTTACCATCAAATGAGCAAACACCAGTCACATAATTCCAACTATATGACTCCAACTCGTGGATCAAGGTAAACACACGCCCATCAAACCCAAAAGTTGGCGATGCAGAGCATTAATTTCCACAAGAAGCAAAATTCAACCTTTACTGCCCAAGGCTTCACGAGAAGGACTAGAAAATTTCAGAAAAAAAGGAAAAAAAACAGAAAACACAAACCAAAACACAAGACCACGTCCCAAAACCCTGACTCTGCCGACCGATCTACCCAACAGATCTGCACAAAAGACCCACCAAAACCGAAGTCTTTCCCCAAACAAACCTGTTGGTGAAGAGCATTCCAAGCCCAAAGCTGAAAATGCAGAGGATCAAGATCCATCTGGTCGACACCCTCCTATCGCCGCCGCCAGTACTCCTGCCCCTCATCTCTCCCCAATCCTCCCCAAGACTCCGCCTTTCTTTGGATTTAGCTCAAAGAACCAGCTTCTCTGCCTCTTCTTCTCCTTCTCCACCTATATATGATCGACGGAGAGGAGGTGGAGGAGGAGGACGAGCAAGGAGAGAGGAGGAGAGCTGCAGGTCCAGGACGACGGTCGTCAGATTAGGCCCGCGTCCACGAAAGGCTCCCTTCTTGCTCCGCATTGTTTTTTGCTTTGTATGAACAGAATTCCTGTGCTATAGCTATCTTTCGGAATTTTTTTTTGATTTTTACAATTAACTCCTTACTTATAACAACTCAGATTCAAATTTAATTACAAAAGATTCTTTCCCTATAATCCCTGTAAAATCATAATATTGTTTTATATTTTTATCAATATTGTAATTATATATATATTGTTAAAATCAGTAATATTATTTTTCAAATAACCCTCCGAATTTTCAGGATGTTCATAAGAAAATATCTTTTTTCTTAAGTGTTCTCATCGGAAGCATATTTTAAAAAAAACTACAATAACAAAATTTTAGAATTATAATTTTTTGCTTTAATTTTTAATAATTAATATGTATGTCAAAATTTTTTTAACGGTATTCACAAATTGACAAGATGAAATTGGCTTAACGAATTAAAATTTTAAAAAACTTTTTAATTAAAATAGATGGTGAATCAGATTTTATCAACTATGTGTAAAATTAATAGTTTATTAAGTTATTAACCATTTATTAGTAGGCTTTTTTTGGGATTTTCAATAAAAGAAAATATTTTCACTGTATAATAATTATGGTTTTTGGTTTCGACGGAAATGAATATGTTTGGACAAAAATATTTTAATTTCAAATTTTAAAAAAATATTATTTATATTTATATCATAAAATATTATTAATTTAATGGTTAAGTCATTAATCTAAACCACGGAATTGAATTCTCGTATTTGACTCAAACTGAAACAGAGTTAAAAGAATCGAAAACGATCAAAATAAAGTGGGATCCCCGAAATCAAAACTTAAAATAACTCAACTAATCATAGCTTTGCAAATAACTCCCTCAATTACAAATATTCATGCAATTACAAATATCAACGCTCTTGTGACTCGATTTGGATTAACTCCCAACCTTTTATGCAGGTTTGACTCAATCTTCTCCACAACATGGTTCTTACCTGTGTCACGGCGGCTATCGTATCATGTTTAGTCATTAGTCCATGGCCAACTCTCTCGTTTTCGTGATCTTCGTGTCCTCCGCCCGCATCGTCCACCGTTTTTCGGCGAGGGGGTTTTCTACATATTATATGTATAGAAGAAAAAACAACACGTTAACTCCAAACTCCAAAGCCGGCCGCCCAGACGTGGAGTCACTGCAGTACAGACTAAAATGGAAAATTTCAGGGAGTCACATGCAAAAAATCCCACGTCAAGCCATGCCGGAGATGCGTGCATATTGGTTGATGATGCGAAGGGTTTTGGGTCTAATCATGATCCTCGAGAGGGATGATTAGGAAAAATACAGAGATGGAGCCCCACTAACCATGCTTGATTAAATAAATTAATCTCCATATCAGCCTGTTCACGATTATACGGCGCGTACAGAATTCCCGATTGTCATTTTGATTTTATTTAATTCAGAATCTTAATTTAAAAAATCAAATATCCAAATCATTTGCCGCCGGCTGAGAGGCAAAGCATGGATTCAATAGCATGAGGTGCGATCAGAAGCCTCACGCACACGGGACGTTGAGACTCAGAAAGAAATTTTAATGATCCCTATCTGATTATGTAATTCCGATTATTCAAATAAATCAATTTTTAGTGCCAATTTTGATCAATTATTTCTGAACATTCTTTTTGCCGCGCCACTTGTAATTTTGATCGCAAAACCGAGGCAGATCGTACGGCCGCGATGAACTCGAGCAGGACGTTCTTCTGCCCTTATTTGCTGGTCCACCGCTGCCACGAATCCGATCGGACGGATCCGGCGAGGTAAGGAGGGGAAGATGGACAGCGGGTCCGACGTTTTCGGCTCTTCGACGGCGCCGCTGACCTGGCACGACTTCCTCGAGCGCATGCGCCACCCGTCCGCCGCTGACTTCGTCAAATCCATAAAGAGGTTCCTCTCAGTCTCATCCCATCTTCCATTGTTTTGTGATTTCAATTGGATATCGCCAGGCCCACGCTATGATTCGATCTCTCAATTATTGAATGAAAACCGCGAATTTGTAATATGGGGATTAGCGTTGGAGTTGAAAATTTGGAGACGTGTGATTTTTATCGGGGAAATGAGGATTTTTTTGACAAAGGGATCTGAAATGAGCTTGCTTGGTGCTAAAGGCGATAACTTTGCTCCTAATGATTAGCATTACACTGGTGGAGAAAATGGAATCACTAAGATTGATCAACAAGCAAATCTTTGATTTCTTGATTTTTGGGTGATTTGAATGCTGCTTCATAATTACTGTAAACAGTAATTCTTCTGATCTCTTTGACATTTGTGCTGCATCTTAGCTTCTTATAAAATTTTAGAACCTTGAAAATGCACTCTGAACATATATGGAACTTGATGGTTTTGTCATGGCAGCTTCATTGTGTCCTTTTCAAATAAAGCTCCTGATCCAGAACAAGATAGTTCTTCTGTACAAGGATTTCTTGCTAGCATGGAAGCAGCCTTTAGAGACCATATGCTTTGGGCTGGTAGCTCAGAGGAAGAGCTTGAAAGTGCTGGTGAAGTGAGCATTCGTTGCCTACTTGTATTTTGAAATTCCAAAGCTTGAAATTTATGTCCCCTCCAATGTTTTACATTGTCAATCCCTAATGATTTCCTCCTTCCCCATGATCATGGGGTATGATTTGTGCCTATGTAGATCAATTTGCATTTCTGCAAACATAGTCATTTAAATAAAAGAAAGGCTGGGAAGAATGGCTATTTTATACTTTCATGAATCGTGATTTTCTTACTGTATGTGTATGCACACGCATTTGTGCACGTGTTTTTGGATTTGACCTTTATGCTTTCTACTGTTGATTTGCAGGGATTAGAGAAGTATATCATGACAAAATTGTTCAATCGTGCATTTGCATCACTTCCAGAAGATGTTAAACATGATGATGAACTTTATGAAAAAATTGCTTTGTTACAACAGTTTGTGCGTCCTGAACATTTGGATATAAAACCAAACTTCCAGAGTGAATCTTCTTGGTTGGTGAGTTGCTTGATCTTTCACATCACTGTCTGATTTGTTAGTTCTTTTTACATGAAGTTTTTCCCCTATTTTTTTCCAGGCCTTTCCAAGTATGGCTTGCTGCCTTTTTCTGCATGATCATCGTTTTTCAAAAATCTTTGGTTCTATCCCTTACAAGTTCATGAGACAATATTGGCTAATAGTAAATGTCTGTGAATCTTCATGTACATAATGAGATGAAAAATGACAAATAAGTTCCAGTAATATTTACTATGCTTTAGGATTCATAAATTGAGCTTGGGATTCTAATGCATGTGATGTTGAGGTTTGCTATTTTCATGGGCTTGAACGCATGCTCTCTAATCATCTGAGTTCTGGCAGGTTGGGTGCATCTTCTGAAAACCTATTTCTGACTTTGATTGTGAACTGAGTCAGTGTTGCATGGGTTTTTAAATCATGTAAAATCTCAAAAAAAAAAAATTCTTAACTGTTTTAAGTAACACAATTTTTATTTTGCTGTTGTGATTGCCTTGTCAAAGGAATTAGCTAGTCATTCAAAGATAGCAGATTTTATGGCTGATTTTATACCAAAGTTAGCAGATTCTATGACTGATTTTATACCAAAGTTAGCAGATTCTATGGCTGATTTTATACCTGTAATAATTGTAAATATTTTCCTTGTTTAGGATATGCCTTATTTTCTTCAACTTGTATTCATTATATAAGAGGCATTCTTCTCCAAGGAGGACACCAGTTTTTTTGATCAAGTTATCATGGTATCAGAGCTTGAGTTCTGAATTCTCCTGTGTCTCTTTCTCTCAGTTCTAGTTCAGTTCATTATTCTTAGTTATTTTGATCAAGTTATCTCAGCCTCATGTCTTCAGACAAGCATGAATTCTTGATTCGTTTCAATGGCAAAAACTACTCAGCCTGGGCATTTCACTTCAAGATATTTGTCAAAGGCAAAGATCTATGGGGTCATATTGATGGCAGCAAACCTGCACCTGACAAAGACAAGGATGAGCACTCCAAGTGGGAAGTCAAGGATGCTCAAATCATGACATGGATTCTAGGATCTGTAGAATCCAACATCATCTTGAATCTTCGACCCTTCAAAACTGCAGCTGAAATGTGGAATTATCTGAAAAAACTCTATAGTCAACACAACACTGCTCGTCGGTTTCAACTTGAATACGAGCTAGCAAGTCTTCAACAGGGCAGTCTCTTAATCTCAGATTTTTATTCTATCTTCATGAATCTTTGGGCTGAATATACTGATATTGTCTATGCTACATTACCTCCCGAAGGTCTTATTTCTGTTCAATCTGTACATGAAACTACTAAGAGGGATCAATTTCTTATGAAATTGAGATCTGAATTTGAAAGCACCAGATCTAATCTTATGAATCGAGAAACTGTTCCATCCTTGGATGCATGTCTCAATGATTTATTTCGTGAGGAACAACGGCTTCTCACTCAAGCCACCATGGAATAAATTAAATCCATTCCTATTCCTATGGCTTATGTAGCCCAAGGCAAGTCAAAAGGTAAGGACATGAGTACTATTCAGTGTTATTGCTGCAAAGAATTTGGCCATTATGCTTCAAGTTGTTCAAAAAAATTCTGCAACTATTGCAAAAAGGATGGACATATTATCAAGGAATGTCCTATTCGACCTCCCAAGAGATCTGGAACGGCATACACTGTCTCAGTTGGTTCTTCTAATGCTGGTAGTTCTGAGGATAAAGCTCATCTGACACAAAGTGCTCCTGCTCCTATTCAATCTGTGACACCTGAAATGATTCAGCAAATGATCATTTCTACATTTTCCGCATTAGGACTCTCAGGTAAACCTTTCTCTAAACCTTCACCGTGGTACTTTGATTCTGGAGCTTCCCATCACATGACAAACAATGTTAAATTCCTCACCAATGTAAATAAATATCCTGGAAATCTCAAGATTTATACAGCTGATGGAAACTCCTTACCTATCACTGCCACTGGTGATGTTTCTTCATCCATAACCAATGTCTTTGTCTCTCCTAACCTTACCACTAATCTTGTTTCTGTTGGACAATTAGTTGAAAATGATTGTAAAGTGGAATTTTCTAAATCTGGTTGTGTGGTGCAGGATCAGCAATCGGGGAAGATGATCGCAAGGGGGCCTAAAATTGGACGTCTTTTTCCTCTTCAGTTTCCTATGTCTTCATGTTCCTCTTCATCTGTTATCACTTGCAATTCTGCTTATGTTGATTACCGAGCATGGCATAAACGCCTTGGACATCCAAACTCTAATGTGCTTTATACTTTGCTAAATTTTGGTTTACTTGGCAATAAAGGGTCACCATCTCTTAGTACTGTTCAATTTGATTGCAATTCTTGTAGGCTTGGAAAAAGTAAAGTTCTGCCATTTCCCATTCACACACCTAAAGTAGTCCAACCTTTTGATTTGATACATAGTGATGTGTGGGAATGGCGCCAGTTACTTCCCATGTTAATTACAAGTATTTTGTCATTTTTATTGATGACTATAGTTGCTTCACATGGATTTATTTTCTGCATTCTAAAGATGAATTGTTTTCTATCTTTAAGCTTTTTCATGCACATATTCAAACCCAATTTTCTGCTAGTATCAAAATTCTTCGTTCTAATAATGGGGGAGAATACATGTCTCATTTATTTCAAGAATTTTTACAAACCAATGGTATAATTTCTCAAAGGTCTTGTCCTTCAACCCCTCAACAGAATGGGGTGGCTGAAAGAAAGAATCGACACCTTCTAGATGTTGTTCGCACCCTCCTATTAGAGTCATTTGTACCCTCTCGTTTTTGGTGTGAAGCTCTCTCAACTGCTGTCTATCTCATCAATAGGTTACCTTCTCTTTCCTTGAATCATGTTTCCCCTTTCTTTCGGTTATTTGGTCATACCCCAAATTACTCTAATCTTCGTACTTTTGGTTGTGTGTGTTATGTTCATCTTCCTACACACGAACGGACAAAACTAACAGCTCAAGCTGTTCAATGTGCTTTTCTAGGCTATTCGGTGCACCAAAAAGGTTTTCTTTGTTATGATCCCAACCTACGACGTATTCGGGTTTCTCGAAATGTGATTTTTTTTGAAAATCAGTATTTTTTTTCTACACACAAGGATGACCTTTCTCCTTCATTCTCTGTTTTGCCAATGTTTACTAATTATTCTGAAGATTCCATGCCTTCAAAGCCTCTCATAGTCTACCAACGACGCAAGATTCCAGCACCTCTCGGGCCCCCTCCAGCTCATTCCCTTAATGCTGATCCTGTTCCAACAACTGCACCAGCACCTCTCAGACAAAGTACTCGAGTTCGTAAACCACCAGATAGGTATGGTTTCACCTCTCCTTTATCTTTGACAGCCACCTTGTCCTCTATTCCTATTCCATCATCCTATAAGCAGGCTATGGAGCATGAATGTTGGCGGAGAGCTATTGAAACAGAACTTCTTGCACTTGAAGAAAACCAAACATGGGATATTGTACCGTGTCCACCATCTGTGAAACCTCTTGGTAGTAAGTTAGTGTTTTCTATCAAGCTCCGTTCTGATGGATCCATAGAACGTTACAAGGCTAGATTGGTGGTTCTTGGCAACAAGCAAGAGTATGGCCTAAATTATGAAGAGACCTTCGCACCAGTAGCCAAAATGACCACTGTACGAACAATACTCGCCCTAGCAGCATCACAATCATGGTCTTTACATCAAATGGATGTAAAGAATGCTTTCTTGCATGGTGATCTCAAGGAGGAAGTTTACATGAAACTTCCCTACGGTATGCCCACTTCTTCCCCTAATGAAGTTTGCAAACTAAAACGCTCTTTGTATGGATTGAAGCAGGCACCACGAGTATGGTTTGAAAAGTTTCGATCGACCCTCCTTAGTTTTTCATTTACACAAAGCCAGTATGACTCCTCACTTTTTCTCCAACGGACATCCAAGGGCATAGTTGTTCTTCTTGTTTATGTGGATGACATTGTCATCACCGGTTCTGATATGGAGGTTATATCTAAACTTCAGAATTTGTTGCACTCTACTTTCCACATGAAAGATCTCGGCCCACTCACCTATTTTTTGGGGTTAGAGATGCATCATCAGCCTCAAGGTATCTTCTTGAATCAACACAAGTATATTATGGATTTGGTTCAGCTAGCAGGACTCACAAACACTAATTCTGTTGACACCCCAATGGAAATTAATGTAAAATATCGACGGGGTGAAGGGGAACTTCTTGAGGATCCCACTTTATATCGCAAGCTGGTTGGAAGTCTTATCTATCTAACTATCACCCGCCCGGACATCTCTTATGCTGTCCATATTGTCAGCAAGTTCATGCAAGCCCCTCGGCATCTCCACCTATCTGCAGTCCGCCGCATCATCAGATATATCCTGGGCACACAAAGACATGGCTTATTCTTCCCTACTGGTTCTTCCCTCAAACTACAGGCCTATAGTGATGCAGATTGGGCTGGTTGTCCGGACACAAGAAAATCAACTACCGGATGGTGTATGTTTCTTGGTGATGCTCTTATCTCTTGGAAATGCAAGAAGCAAGACTCGGTCTCTAAATCATCCACTGAGGCGGAGTACCGTGCCATGTCTACTGCATGCTCAGAAATCATTTGGTTACGTGGTCTTTTAACAGAGCTTGGTTTCACCCAAGATCAACCTACTCCCTTACATGCTGACAACACTAGTGCCATTCAAATTGCAGCCAATCCTGTCTACCATGAACGCACAAAGCACATAGAGGTTGACTGTCACTCTATCCGGGAGGCCTATGATCGCCAAGTTATCACTCTCCCACATATCTCCACTACTCTACAGATTGCGGATATTTTCACCAAACCAATGACACGACAGCGACATAACTTTCTTGTTAGCAAATTGATGCTTGTTGACTTACCCGCATCAATTTGAGGGGGGATGTCAAAGGAATTAGCTAGTCATTCAAAGATAGCAGATTTTATGGCTGATTTTATACCAAAATTAGCAGATTCTATGGCTGATTTTATACCAAAGTTAGCAGATTTTATGGCTGATTTTATACCAAAGTTAGCAGATTTTATGGCTGATTTTATACTTGTAATAATTGTAAATATTTTCCTTGTTTAGGATATGCCTTATTTTCTTCAACTTGTATTCATTATATAAGGGGTATTCTTCTCCAAGGAGGACACCAGTTTTTTTGATCAAGTTATCATGCCTAAGGTACCTGTGTTTTGCATTTTTTTCGTTCAATGCAAGGCCAATTTAAACCATATTGTATTGCAATTGTGATTTGGCTTCCACCTTGGTTTCTTTGGATTCACACTTGTATCCCCTTCTGTTTTCCTTAGCTTGCACAGAAAGAGCTGCAGAAGATCAACATGTACAAAGCTCCTAGAGACAAACTGGTTTGCATTCTCAGTTGCTGTAAAGTCATAAACAACCTACTAATCAATGCATCTATCACATCCAATGACAATCCACCAGGAGCAGATGACTTTCTTCCAGTCCTCATATATGTTACTATAAAGGCAAGTTTGTTTTCTCCTGCAAATTTATACTTTTCAAATTGTAAAAACCTGTCATCTTCTTTAATTGCCCATCAGTGTGATATTTAAGTACATTTTGTAGACTAACCTACACCACTTATTATGTGCAGGTACTTAGATGGGATGTTACTGTTGACTGCTCTATTATTTAGGTTCTCTTATTTTCTTATAAGCGCTGCTACTCTGCAGGCAAACCCTCCACAATTACATTCAAACCTCTTATACATTGAGCGCTACAGGCATCGATCACGATTAGTTTCTGAAGCAGCATATTTCTTTGCAAATATTCTCTGCTGAATCTTTCATCTGGAACATTAGTGCACATTCTCTCTCAATGGAGGAATCAGAGTTTCAAATACAAATGGATTCTGCCAGATTGTATCTCCTGGGCCAATCAACCAGCATAGAAGAACATAGAAATCAAACCAATCAGAATATAACAGAGCACAGGGTGGAGGCACTAGCAGCAAGAAAACATCATTTCCCACCAAAATCCATTACCAAAACACCATCAGTCTCAGATTTAGAGAGGAAGGGTGCTTCTGATCTTGTGAAGGATGACCAAAGAAGTAACTATTTCCAGGATTATCCTTTCTTATTTGCAGAGGCAGGTGATCTAACAATAAATGATGTGGAAAACCTGCTCAATTGTTATAAGAATCTTGCTTGCAAGTATATCTCTCTTTCCAGAGGAATGGGCATTGCCAATAAATCTATTGCTCCTGCCAGCAATCAAACATTGGAGTCAAAAGCAGACACTAGCAAGGAGCCAGAAGGTAAGGCAGACAAAGAAATGAACACTGAGAAGTCTGAGAAGATGGAGAAAATGGATAACTGTTCAAATGACACACTATTTTCAGATATGGACGTTGCTGAATCCAAGAACGGTATAGAGGATGCGCTAGCCCAATTAAGTACTGAAACAAATGAAGATACTAGCATATAAAATGTGATAGCCCAATAAATTACTGAAACAAATGAGGTTACTAGTTAGTCATGTTGCTTCAAATGACATTTATCTAAGATGTAAGCAAGAGACAGTAGAGAGCTTCATCTACTTTAAGGATATCCAAATTGGACGATAATTGTGGAATGACAATATAGTCAGTTTGAAGCCTCCACAAAAATGATGCAGTGCACCTTGGTTTTTTTCCACCAGGTAACATTGGTGTGCCTAGATTCGCTATCTGCTGTGCTGCCTTCTTGCTGTTGTGCCCTTGTCAACTGTTCTTGGATTTGCTGGAAGCAAGTTGCTCTCTGTGTCTTCTCTGGAGCATGTGAAACATAATAACCTGTTAACTATTTGAGCAGCCTTGTTTCCCATCTGCCTATGATGTTATATCGAATATTTTTTCCTCATGGCTGTTGTACTGGGATGAAATTTAGTGTACTCAAAAAAGGCATGCTTATCAGACACCATAAAAGTCATTCATAGCTCCAGGCTTGAAAGACTACAGTTGTTATATTACAGCTTCCACAGATCAAGAGCTAGACAGTTCACTCATTTTGTTCGGATGACCTAATAATGCTGCTGAAGCCGTGATGGATGATGTTCTGGAGTTTGCAGTCTGTGATATTATTAACATAATGCCGGCATGTAGGAAATCAGAACTTGATGTTATATCTTTTGTTGAATAAAATGCTTGTAAATGCCCTTTAATTATCTGCTTTGTGAGTTAAACATACGAACTTCTTTCCACTCCATGAAGTTTTTTCTTTTATAAATAGAAAAAATGTTCATTCCAATAGAACACAACTATATTTTGATGCAATAAAAGGAATATAAAAGGAGAGAAAAAAGACAGACGCACTAAATTCCTGGCGATAACGATTGAACTCTAAGTCTATATTTTTCATGCAGTCAATGGCAAGGCAACACACAAGACTCCAAATCTTTTGGGTCTATTAATAGACAGCGAATACTTTCACCTTGATTCCCGTATAAACTCCTCCAAGAACCGGTCCCCGTCGAAGGTCTTGATTCCACCGAAAACACTATTGTCCTACTCCTTCCAACACTCCATTGACCAGACAAAGCCTCTCGCTTGCTATATATCTCCCTCACTCAGCTCAATTCCTCACCAAACTCCTCGAACATGAGCTGCCATCACCGCCACAAGCTCAGCTTCTACAGTCTGACATGCTGTCTCCGACCACCGCAGCCGAAGAAAATCCCGAGAATTCGCTTTACACCCGGCATGTACTCTTCCCACACTTCTTCTTCATCATCTTCATCTTATTCTTCTTCTCTTACGGAGCCATCCTCGCCGCAGGTGAGCTGCATGGGCCGGGTGAAGAAGAATAAGTCGTCGAAAACTAATGCTTCTTCTACATCGTCCTGGTCGTCGTCCTCAAACGCCTGTGTGAAGAGTGGTGGCTTCTTGGAGAGAACTCAGAGAAGGGTCGGCTGCGGAGGGACATCAAAGGTCATGGACGCTTGCGGTGTAGCTTGGGTTGATGTTAAGGATTTGGATCCGCCCTTGCCGGTGGTGAAGCGGGCAGTGAAGGATGATGACTCGGTTAGCTTGTGGAATCGGCGGCGAGGTGGAGCTGCGCTCGACGGACTCCGGCTTCCATCCAAGAAGCTCTAGGTCTAGCAGGAATATGTTTGCTTGCATGTGAAGTGACGTAGGACAATATTTGAATATCTAGCCAAGTGCGCAGGAGATCAAACAATTTTTTTCCTTTTTTAAATTAGTTACAGATGAGCACCAAGAAGCTGATGCCAGGATGGGTGGAATATCTGCATTCTGTTTGTGTATATTTACCGAAAAAAATGGTGCTGATATATGTAGTTACTATAGTGGATAATTCGATAAGCCAATTCTAATGATGCTAATATCAGCAATCTTCGATGAGCCAGTTCTAATGATGCTAATATCAGCAATCAAGAATTCCTCAAAAAAATAATACCGGCAAGCAAGAGCATAAATATTGTACTCATTAAGAGAAATATTGTTCAGTGTTTCTCAGCTAATCAGGTCTCCTTTCTGATATCCACTGCTATCATCATCAGCCACTGCTGTCTAGTGATCGAAACTGCCTGAGATGCCACTGAACTGAGATCAAAACCCTTAGTTTTCGATCTCCATCAAACCCGAAAGCAAAACCAAACCTTGGGGCTCAGTGATGGAATGTTGAATTCTTGGAAGAACATGCCTGGACTTTGACGCGCCAGAACGAGACCAGTGCTCGTCAACACCACCTACTACCTCGTGTATCTACTTTTCTACTTGGAAATCTCTAGGGTTTTACACAGTTTAGACACTTGAACAATGACATAATACAACTGCAAAATGCCTAGAATCTGAGTAAAGTGGAAAGGAATCACTAGATCGGAAGAACAATAAGAATTTTTTTATCTGCTAGAGGAGGAGAACAGAAACAAAACTCAATATTCGATTATCATTGATTATTGATATGTATTGTTGTGTGTATCTTCAGATGTATTAAACGATCTCGATCATGTTCAAGCTCAATCTTTCAAGATATCAAGCTGAATGAGCTTAACCAAAATTGAACTGCTCATGAACTACTTGATCACCAGATAAATCAATAGAACATCTAAAACAAAATGGTCTATAATTTCCGTTATGTTAATCATCTCTACTAGGATGACAAAATTTAGCTCCTTCAGATTAGAAAATCATAGCTAGCTTGCTGCTTTGGATTGTTTGATCTTTTGGCGTGATTTTGTTTTACCTCCCATGAATTTAAGTCTCGCAACTTTTGTAAGTCTTTGTAAGATTTTGTTACCGGGATGATATGGAGTAACAATGCCCCAGAGGAAAAAAGTGATAATGATAACGATGAAGACAAGTCTGGTCTGGTCCATTGGATTGAAACACAACGCATTGGACTTCAAAAGATCTCCAGTCCAGTCAAGACTGGGCAACAACTTAGAACTAGTCAAGCCTCCATACTGCAACTCCTGATCCATTCAAATCACATGCTCTCACTAATCAGTACCCACAAACTCATTCCAACTTTAACTCCTTTTTATTGACCATAAAATAATCCTATATATCTCTCGAGCACTCTCCTCTTCTCCTCGCCGTCGAATTACCATTCAACACCATGCTCAACCTCTCGTGCTGCTTTAGACCTGCAACTGAAGTTACTGCAGAAAACACTGGCTCAAAGAAGAGCGACAAAAAAAAGGCATTGTCAAGAAGGACAAATGAACTTTTGAAGCTCAGCGTGATTGTCTTTAACGGGAGGCCAGCAAGCAAAGGCGGAAGGTCGAAGGTGAAACATGATTGCAGCCTTGCGGTTGCCGGTGTCACGGGGAAAGATGGTAGCTCAAGCTTATGAAGAAGGCGATGTGGAGGAGAGGAGCTCAAGCGTCTTAAGCTTCGGAGGCGGGAGATCAAGCACCTCTGAGATTTAATATGTGAAAAATGTTGCTCAGCAGTCCTTAGGAGTTTTTGCTGTTCTTCTTCTTCTAAAATTCTTTTATATTTTTAGAAACTCCCATTAATACAGGGTTGGAAGAGAATCTCAGTCAATACTATGGGAGTTGCGGTGTTGTTCTTTTTCTAAGTTTTTTCATCAATGTCAAGAGGTCGTGATCCATTTATTACCAGGAATATCTACAATCTTAAAAGGTTTCACGAGCACTCGTGGAATCTGTAGATTGGCACACGCAGACCAAGGGCGTAACTCGGGAGTACTTGTTTTTCGGGTTTCAAACTTTCCGGATGATCTTCTGCTATATATAGCTGAGCTCTAAACTACTTTTATGGCTTTTTTTTCTTGTTGACCAGAAATTGTTTTTCATGTTTTTAGAAACTCTCATTGAAATAGGGATAGAAGAGGATCTCAACTTAAAATCTAGGGCACATTCGGATTATGCAAATATATTCACTGAAATATGCAGATAGAGAGCTAGCCAGATTAATTGTGATGATCATATCTCAAAAATTGAAATGTGCCATTGAAACGAAAGCGCTGATCCTGAAGTACCGAGAAATTCAGAGTCATTTCATAGAACAAAATAAAAGCATGATGAAACCCTTCTCCATACAACTCATAGTTAAGTCTCAATTGTGATGTAAGACAACTATATTTTTTTTATAGTAAAATTAGAGATTAAGTTCAAATTAAATTTCAGCTCCAATTAGAATTTGTCAAGATTCGTACAGTTATAGTCTAAAGGTCATATCTTCTAAGATATTCATTCAAATCTAGCAAATAACTATTCGTTAAAAAATTGAGGTTGATTCGTAAAAGTTTCTTATTTACTATTTTGGATAATTCGGATTTTATATTAATCAAAATTAGGGTTTATTTATCAGTTCGAGTCAATAACAGTCTTAGTCCAATAAAAAAAATTAAATTTAGATATTTTTATTTAATATATGCTAAGTAAAACTCTTATTAGAGTTTAAGTTTTATTTTTAATTTACATTAAATAGGACTCTAAGTTTATTAGAGGGCTATATATAGAGTTCAAGTTGTAACAAAGGAAAGACTTTTCTATAAATAATATTTTCTTATTTTGGATTTATCCCCTTATATCTTCCTTATGGATTTAAGGATTTATCGTGGTGATAAAACAGTGATCTTCTTTCTATCCTTCATGTCCTTCCCCGCTGCATCAAGTGGATCTTTCATATTGGGAAGACGGTGATCTTTTCGCTATTCCTCGTGCCCTCTCCCGCTGCATCAAGGGAACTATTATGGTGAGAAAATAGTGATTTTCTCTCTATTCTTTATGCCTTCCTCCCTGCTGCGTCAAATGGTATCAAAGCGATGTTGTTTTTGAGTTCAACTCCATTGATTATGGTTGGTGGTGACAATTCAATGGATGGTGATTTATGAGATTATTAAATTCGAGATTTGATCAAACAAAATTTTTTTGCTTCTATCACTAAGAAGTATGAAATTTTGAAACAGATTGAAACTAAAAAATAAGTTTATTAATTGATTGTCGAAGAGGTTCACGGTCCGACGTCTTGGAGATTATCACATGAAACAGTTTTTCAAATCAACTTTCTAATTTTCATGGATATAAAAAAAAATTTTGATTGGACAGAACAACTTAAAGACTTCTTCAGACGTCTAAAGGTTTCTGAGATAATAAAAATTAAGATTATTGAATTAAAACTCAAGGGACAAGTTTCATTATGGTGGGAGCAACTTCAATAACAATATGTAAAAGAAGGTCATCAAAAACTCTAAACATAGTTAGAGATGTGGTACATTTTATAAAGAAAATTCTTACAAAAGGACTACTTTATTCATCATAAACAAGTGCGCACCAAATTGAAACATGTGATTCAAAAAAGGATAAAATTCAATTTAGCTTCTTAAAAATTTTAAAAGAAAATCACAAAGTTCAAAATAAATCATTCAAAGGTTCGTGCTATCATAGATTCTACTACAATTTCTTCATATACTAAATCTTGTTCCTTTCTAATGATGAATGTCAAAGAAAAATATAATAGTAGAAAAGTAATTTTAAATACCTTTACTATGTATGAAGTAAGTCTAAATGAGGGTTTGTACATGTTTACTAACAGTTTTTAAGAACATTTCAGTTTATAAGAGAAGTCATCTGCACATATTGAGAATTTCAATCAAAGTTGCAAAGTTATTAGTAATACAAATCACAATATTATATTTAGAGAGGATCAATTATCTTATCCAAAATTTACTAGTGAAGATGTGAAAATGTCACAAAATTTTTCACTACTTAAGGATGATAAAATAATATTTTATTTTAGTTGTTATTTATCATATCCAAAAGTTTATTATGATTACTCGAGGTGCAAAATTGAATATAAAAGCCTACAGGTCATAAAGATTATTTTGAGGGTTGAGTAAAAGCGTAAGGACCGACTAATAGTAGAGACAAATAAGTTGAGACATTGGAAGAATAAGTACCAAACAATTAACATGTTTCGGCAAAGTTTAGTTGATCTTTATTATCAAAATTTATACTTGAAAGAGTTCAAGAGGAGTACAATTGTAACAATGAAGACTTCAATTTTTGACTTAAGGACAAGTCTTTTACAAGTGGAGGGGTCTGATGTGTGACGCCTCTAACCCAATACGATATTGTCCCTGGGCGTTTGCGCCCCGCGGCCCACCTGATCATAGGGTTTTGTTTTTCTCACTTTTCCGGGAAAAAACCTCGTTGTTAGGTCTACAACAGTCATCATATTTAAGCTAGTCTCAACTCTAACACTCTATCAATGTGGGACAAAAGACAACCGTTGACAGTTATAGGCCCATTGCCTGTCTACTAACCCATTGGCCCCACCGGGTCTTACAATCTCCCCCCCTCAAGAGCTCAACATCCTTGCTGAGTTAGTCCACATCGATCAAGAGATACAAAGTGACTCTGATACCACTATGTGATGCCTTTGACTCAACACGATATTGTCCCTAGGCGTTTGCGGCCCATGGCCTACCTAATCCCAGGGTTTTGTTTTTCTCGGTTCCCCGAGAAAAAGTCTCGTTGTTGGGTTTATGACAGTCATCATATTTAACCCAGTCTCAACTCCAACACTTGTCGATGTGGGAGTAAAGATAACTACTGCCAGTTAGAGGCCCACTGCCTGTCTACTGGCCTACCTGCCCCACCGGGCCTTACATGATGTAAGACAACTATATTTTTTTTGCAGTAAAATTAGAGATCCAGTTCAAGTTGAATTTCAACTCCAATTAAGATTCGTCAAAATTCGTATAGCTATAATTTGAAAACCATATCTCCTAAGATATTCATCCAAATCTAACAAATAACTATCTGTTGAAAAGCTGTGATTGATTCCTACAAGTTTCTTATTTACTATTTTAGATAATTCAGATTATGCATTGGTTAAAACTAAAATTTATTTATCAGTCCGAGTCAATAATAGTCCTAACCCAATAAAGAATAGAATTTAGATATTTTTATTTAAAATATGTTAAGCAGAACTCTTAATGAAATTTCAATTTTATTTTTAGTTTTAATCATGTAGGGCTTTAAGTTTATTAGAGAATTATATAATTCAAGATTGTAACAAAAGAAAAATTTTTCTATTAATAATATTCGTCCCCTTCTATCTTTCTTGTAAATTTAAAGATCTATCGTGGTGAACAGACGATGATCTTCTTCCTATCCCTCGTAACCTCTCATATTACATCAAACAAATCTTTTGTGATAAAAAACAATGATCTTCTTTTTATTATTTGTATCCTTTCCCGCTACATCAAGTGAAACTATGTGAGAAGAAGATAATTTTCTTCTTATTTTCATGCCTTCCTTCCGCTGCATAAAATTGCTGCCGGAATTAGTAACTCGATGAATTCACAAACAGCAGCAATCAAGAAGCTCAAACCCCATCCGGAGATTCAATGCACATGAAGTAGCTGAAGAAAAGCACATTGTGGAAACAAGTTATTGTATTAAACTGACGAGATACACCCATAGTTTGCAGAGATCCTTTCTTACTGCCCTTGTCTACACAACTTGGAGCACATGATACATAAATCCCCAATTACTCATCCAAAACATAGGGGATGGCCACGCCAACAGAGAGCATCAATTGAGGCCTTCTTCATCTCCGCATAATATTTCACCAACCAATCAATCAGGACTGAGAGATTTATATCACTTCAGACCGATTGCAAATGACAGCTTAGGACGGGATTTGTTCTTCCCTAACAGCTTCATCTGATTTGCCCTCTCTTGTTCTTCTTCCACTTTCTTTCTTGTCATAGCTTCCTCCTTCTGTCTTAGGCGTTGCTCCAACTCCCAGTACCGCTCCTCCTCTTTCTTCTGTTGCTCTAATGCTTCTCTCCTCTGAGCCTCCTCCACTCTCCGATGGTTCTCATCAAGCATCTTATCCACCTCTACCCTTTCTCTCTGTTCTAGTTCCTTCAAGGCCCAGTTACACAAGACACCCCAAAAAAGAGAAGTTAGGTCAAGAAAAAAGTTATCGCATAGATAAATTTTTCAAAATATTTACAAACTTCAGATAGCTGTATTTACCGCATTCAAGACATGGAGGTTACAAACTTCCTATTAACATACTGTCTGATATGAAAAGCTGCACTTATTGGTTAAGCTATAACAGAAGTACTAAAAAAGGATAGTCAATAATCTATCAGATAATAGACAAAGAAAGTGATACAAAATGCCACCTGAATGCGATGACCTCAAACAGTGAACTAATTGCATTACATGCCTGCTGGTACTTGCTAAGCTTGCTAACAAATTAATATGCAGATGAACTCAAATGATAATGTGTGGAAAGTAGCTAGGTATCTTCATTTGTGATACTTACTGCTCTCAATCTGGCTTCAACTAGGGCAGCTTCCTTTTCCTTTTCAAGTTGCACGGCAACCTCCTCAAATAGCTTTTTTTGTCCTTCATCAATTCTTCTCTGTAGTTCCTTCTTTATTTCCTCAGATTCCAAATTCTCCTCAACTTTTTTGCGAATAGCTTCTTCAACTCTCCTTGCAGTCTCCTCTTCTAATAGTTTTAACTCTAACTCCTGTTGCCGCCTAAAATGTTAGAACAAGGAGAAAAAGTCAGCCAGAGAGATATCCTTCTATAAGATATGGGCTACAGCTCAACAGCTTTCCCAAGAGCCATATCTGAAATCTAAGGTAACATGGCAAGCTTTGTTTTATAATGTGACCAAACAATCTTCCTTTCTGTCCATCTAATATTAAATACAAGCTTATGCTTTTAGTGCATACCTCTCTAAATGATTTGTGATCCAAACAAATCAGATTTCATACTCAAACAGTAGATTAACGAGGAACCAATTGGATCAACAAATATAACAAGTGGAACTATAGCAGTAGCTTCCTTCAGAAAAGCCTGTGGAGAAGATCGTCGAGTAACCTGTACCAACTAATCATTTAAAGACTTCAATTCTATCATTAAATCACATTTCTCGCACAAGTATAGTTCCAAAACTTCTAAAACACAGAAACTTAGGGGTGACACATTTGCTGGTTTTGGTGCATAAATTGGCTCAACATATAATGGGTAAAAAGTTCCAGTAGAAGACTGTTCCATCTGATTCTCTAGATTCACAAATCTGGAGTAGAACAAATTATGCAGATGAATATTCTCCACATAACATAATGATTCCCAGGCAGTAGCTTAATTTGGTTTCTCAGCAACCAAATCCAGTTGGAAGATTTTTCTATCTAAAGTACATGATTTATGATAGAAACCCTTTAATCTCGGTAATGAGACAGCTTACAACTAGAAACATTACACTACCTACCAAATCATAAAAAAGGATATTCAACTATGATTTCTCTACCAGGAGATTTAGATCAAACCCTGTTAACCACTTAGACCAACTCTAAGCATCAGTTGATGATAAGAACCAACTATTGACAACATCCACAACCAGCACTGTGAAAGATTAGGACCAGACACTGGGGTGCCACTAATTCAGCATATAGTCTTTGAAAATCGAAGTAGTCAACATAATTTGCCTCAAGGTCTATGTTCAGCCCCTCACAGACACAATTTCTATCCTGCTCAGTGGAAGATGACCTTCCTTATAAAATAATGAAAAAAGCGTACACAATAACCTTTAAGCAAGACAATAAACTTGCGACAACACCCACACAATCAATAGAAATGCACATGCATGAGCTTATCGCTAAGCAGACATTTGTTAGAGGATGTATTCATCCACCTGCCCCAGTGCTAAACCCAGCTCCAGTTGCTCTAGCTTTGTAATAAGTGTATCTTAGTTTAGGCCCCAAGTGACATACAAAATGAGAAAACCTCACTGGATCCTCAAAGCAGATAACTGGGCACATCCACATTTTCTAAAAGCCAAATATATAGTTTCCCTGGTGAGCTTCTTGAAGTGGTACTAGACCCTGTTTATTTTAGCCCAATGATGCAATCTAGTATGTGTTCTTCAGATATTGTGCAAAATATCAGCAATACAAATGTGGGTTGTTTGTGACTCTGTGTATATTATGACTGCATTTAACCTTTGTACTTTACTACCGAGATTCTAAGCAACAATAAAAATCCTAAAATTGAATTTTCCTTTAGGAAATTACACCTAATAAAAAACTTTGATGATCAAAATACACAAAATTAGAGACTCCAAATAGTAAAACATATGTCAGACCTACGAAAAAACATTGATATATAATTCTGAAACCTTGTTCACATGGTGAGCAGTAAATACATAGAATGAGGCACTAGAAGTCCCAAAGAAATGTATCACAAGACAAATGATAAAGACATTTACCATCATGACAATAAGAACATACTGGCAATCGCATAAGGTAATAAATAAATAAATAATCAATACCAACCATCAGCAAGGTTGGAACAAAAGGTGTAGCTAACTCATCTTTGAGGCCAGAACTGCCAAAGGGAGGTATGATTTCAATGCCAAAGAAACCATCAAATTGGATTTTGAAGCAAACTAAAACATAAATTCACATCAATAAAAAATGACAATAAATACTAAGCATCACTATCATCACTCCAGTATGGAAGCATTTAAAGTTTTCAAGTCAGAAACTTCATGCAAGCTTGCTTAACTAGCATCATAATCTTAACAAGCCCAGCTGCAGCTCATGGTTTGTGTAACACAAATTTAGTTTCTCAGAATATGAAATACCAAAACATGGTCATTATGTTAGTCCCAGTTGAACTTGTGTACCACTATTCAATAAGAACCTAGCTAACAATCATATGCATGCAGTCGAGTTAAAACCAAAATTCAAATGCTTGACCAAGCACCAAACAAATTACAGTAATAAAGCAGATGAATTTGGCAATAAGTTGCATGCGTGTCCACAGACACACACATCTTGTGTAGAGAAAAAAAAGTATATAAATACCAATGGAACTGGATGAGAAAATGAAAAACAAAAAAAAAAGCAAGAATAAGCTAAAAATTTAAACAAAATTTTGAAGTTTACCTTCTCTTTTCTTCCTCTTCTTTTTTTAGTTTCTCAATAGCAATTTTGCGCACTACTAGCCCAAGACTAGGGCTTCTAGAAGAGGCTGTGGGAGATCTTGAGGAACTCTCACTTCTTTGTCTTTTGTATTGCCTTGGCAAAGGAGAACAGTTTTTTCTCCTGATAAATAAATTATGAATTATTAGCAAATTGTGAAAGTATGTTAAAGAGTGAATATAAATATCAAGGCCAAGTTGACCATGAGTATAGTTGATTGCTAGGTATATAGAATAGCATATACAGTTACCTCAGGCATTGTAAATGAACAACCTTTGCATGCTCCAACTTTTATCATGGAAACTCTTTCATGTCCAAATCAAGCACAAAGCATAACCATGAGTACACTGTACACATCACCTGCTTGTAAGGTTATTTTTCTGTTTGGAGGTATGTTTTTAATTTTTTATACATATTGAGGTAGAAACTTCCATTTGATATTTCTTTATAATCAGTTTTTTCCCAGCAAAAATACTATTTCATGATGTAGCATTCAGCTTTTATCCTTCACCAATATGCATGTCGATAACGAAACACAGAAACCAAAATGACAAACAAAGGATTGATGCCATTTACCTAGAATGATGGGAAAACCCAGGCTGCATCAAAAGCATGAATGTTAATTTAACTCAGTCACATAACTGTCTGAATGAGCTTCCAAGTGGAGCAAGACGGGCAAATTTTGATGACTTTTCCATATAATAAATCAAGTAAAGCATATACCAACAGAAGACAAATGATGCAGCAGCAGTTAATGAAATAGACAAGAAAAATTGAAGCATAACCAGATTATATCTTAAGCAGGGATGGAATCCCATCTCAACAATCTTCTTTACCATTCCAAATCAATATATAGCGCAACTAATTATCACCAGAAAAGCTTGCAAAGACCATTATAGATGAGAGCAACTGCCTCTGCTACAAATTAAAAAAAAGAAATTAAGCATTTGGTTGAGTTTGAATTGCTCCTTAAGCATCACATAACTTGTTATCATTAGCACCTGCAACAACCTACGCTGGAACAACATACAGATGCTTTGTATGCCATAGCAATTTGTGACGATGGTGAATAAGATCAATAACCTGCCCTACATAATGAACCAGCAGCTGAGAGTGTCGTGTCCTCCGATGAGCTCAACGAAATTATGTCTTGGAAATTTCTAGTGTGTTTTAGTCATGCGACAAAGAAATTAATCTCTTTCTTATCCCATTTGGAACTCAAATTTCTTTTACCAAACAAGTTTGATCTAAAATAGATGATCAATCAAACCAAGTGGTAGATGGTAATATTCTTCCTAGAAAACCTTGCAACAAAGAGAGTCTTCTGCCTCCACCAGATCTAGACACTCTTATTTTCTGATAGGCCCCAAACATCGGTAACAAATCCAAATATCAAATAAACTATGCTCAGCATGCATCAGTTAAATAATAACAGCGATCAAAAGATCAGAGATAACATTAATGTTTTCAACACAAGCCCTCTTTCAAGGTTGCCACTTCGTGAAACAATCTGATAAAAAGGAGCAATATGGTTCATGCTTTTCGGTTTAAAGTTATTCCCATGCCAAACCCATTGGAAAGCCGGATAGGGTCAAGACAAACAATTCCGATTTTGCTAAAAAAAAAATGAAGAAACTCCGATAGGAAACCCTTCTTTCACCATATGAAGATATTCTACAACAACCTCCTATCGAAATTTCTCAGGTTAGAATAAACAAGAAGCTGAATCACGTTCAATATCTGACGAAATCACCTATCAGAATAGGAAGAGTGGCTGCGATCCCGTCTGCTCGTCCTGCTGTGCCTCGCCGGAGACGGCGACCGCCTTCTCCTGTACGACGGCGACCGCGACCTAGACACGGTCCGAGGCATCCCTAATCTCCCGATCTCCAAAAACTTCTATTCAATCGGATCCCTGCAAAAACATCGTCGTAAAACATCAAATCACAATAAATTTGAAAAAAAAAAGAAAAATCCGAACGAAATCGACGGATCGTACCACGAAATTCACCGGATCTATCTTCTCAAGCAAACAGAATCGCAAGAAACAAAACCCTGGAAAAAAAAGAGGAGGTGAAAGCGATGACCTTCCGAGGTGGATTCAGTGAAAAGGGATTTGAGAATTTCCGATTCCGAGAAGCAATTTTATGGGTTGGAAAAGGAGAGATAATCTGCATAAAATTGTGGACGGCGGATAACGATTGCTGGCCTGCCCGACTCTCGTTTGGGGTTCTCTGATTTTAATCTGCCGTCACGAGCCTCGCGATTGACACCCTTCGCCTCGAGATGTACGGCTTGTTAATTGTTCGTGGGATACTCTTATTTGGGGTAAATTCGCCTAAACAAAATTCCTTCTTTGCCCTTCTTGGTGACATTTAGCACGTGCATTAATAGGGTTAAATTAGTGAGTTTGAAAATTAAAATGATTTGTTTTCGAAGAAATAAAAAGGGATAATTACGTATAAGTCTCTGTAATTAATTTTAATTCTAACAACCCCTAAAAGTCTCTGTAATTAACTTTAATTCATACAACCCCTAATTTCCAGAATTACCCATATCTTTATTTTCAAAAACATTTACCCACACTCCTGATTGTTATTTAATCAAAATTTTTTCAAAAAATTCCGATTTTACTTTCGGTTATTTTTACAAATACACCCCTAAAAACTTATTTTTTATATTTTATGCCCCGAAATTTGTTTTTTTGTAAATAACACTCGGAAATAACTCTGCTTTATAGAAAAGTCCTCGAATTTTAGATTTTCGCAAATAAACCCCCGGAAATTATTTCGATTTACAGAAAAGTCCCCGAAATTCGGATTTTTGCAAATAACACCCTGGTGCGCGGGCGGGAGCGGAGGCAGACGTGGGTGGGAGCCGGCGGCGGGAGCGGAGGCGGAGTGTGGGTAATTTTAAAGGTGGTCTATTTTTAAATATAAAAATAGTAAACTTGTAAATTTGAAATTTTAAATTTTAAAACTTTCACCGTATTTTCCGTGAAATTTAGTATTAAAAATGATTAAAATATTGATTTATTTAAAAAAAATCAAGGGATCTATTTGTAAATGTACAATATGAAACTTGTAATTTTAAATTTTATGTTTTGAAACGTTCGATGATTTATTTGTAAAATTTACTTATAAAATAAATAAAATTTGGACTTATTTATAAAGAAAAATATTAAAGGTGGTCTATTTTTAAATGTAAAAATAGTAAACTTGTAATTTGAAATTTTAAAATTTAAAACTTTCACCGTATTTTTCGTGAAATTTAGTATTAAAAATGATTAAAATATTGATTTATTTAAAAAAAATCAAGGGATTATTTGTAAATGTACAATATGAAACTTGTAATTTTAAATTTTATGTTTTGAAACGTTCGATGAATTATTTGTAAAATTTACTTATAAAATAAATAAAATTTGGACTATTTATAAAGAAAAATATTAAAGGTGGTCTATTTTTAAATGTAAAAATAGTAAACTTGTAATTTGAAATTTTAAATTTTAAAACTTTCACTGTATTTTCTGTGAAATTTAGTATTAAAAATGATTAAAATATTGATTTATTTAAAAAAATCAAGGGATCTATTTGTAAATGTACAATATGAAACTTGTAATTTTAAATTTTATGTTTTGAAACGTTTGATGATTTATTTGTAAAATTTACTTATAAAATAAATTAAATTTAGTCTTATTTATAAAGAAAAATATTAAAGGTGGTCTATTTTTAAATGTAAAAATAGTAAACTTGTAATTTGAAATTTGAAATTTTAAAACCGTCACTGTCTTTTTTTGTGACATTTAATATTAAATATGATTAAAATATTGACTTATTTATTAAAATATAATCAAGGGATATATTTTTAAATGTACAATATGAAACTTGTAATTTTAAATTTTAAGTTTTGAAACAACTAAAGAAAGAGTACGGAGAAAAATCACACCAGATCCAGATCTCCCATCAAAAGGATAAACCCTATTTATGTAAAATTGGAGATGATAAAAAAAACCACTTTCCAGTGAATGACAATCATTCGTGAGATTTTATAACATATAGTCTGCCATAATAATAATAGAAGCTTGCAGCTTGTTAAAACAATATACCCTAATTAGTAGTCAGATAGCAATAGCAGCTAGAAAGTTCAAGACACAAAACAATATAACAAGTTCTATTGTTGTCCAACAAAATCAAACCTTCCATTAGGGTATATTGTTAAAATAAATAAAATTTACTTATAAAATAAATAAAATTTGGACTATTTATAAAGAAAAATATTAAAGGTGGTCTATTTTTAAATGTAAAAATAGTAAACTTGTAATTTGAAATTTTAAAATTTAAAACTTTCACCGTATTTTTCGTGAAATTTAGTATTAAAAATGATTAAAATATTGATTTATTTAAAAAAATCAAGGGATTTATTTGTAAATGTACAATATGAAACTTGTAATTTTAAATTTTATGTTTTGAAATGTTCGATGATTTATTTGTAAAATTTACTTATAAAATAAATTAAATTTGGTCTTATTTATAAAGAAAAATATTAAAGTGGTCTATTTTTAAATGTAAAAATAATAAACTTGTAATTTTAAATTTTAAATTACCGTTCACTGTCTTTTTTTGTGACATTTAATATTAAATATGATTAAAATATTGACTTATTTATTAAAATATAATCAAGGGATCTATTTTTAAATGTACAATATGAAACTTGTAATTTTAAATTTTAAGTTTTGAAACAACTAAAGAAAGAGTACGGAGAAAAATCACACCAGATCCAGATCTCCCACCAAAAGGATAAACCCTATTTATGTAAAATTGGAGATGATAAAAAAAGCCACTTCCCAGTGAATGACAATCATTCGTGAGATTTTATAACATATAGTCTGCCATAATAATAATAGAAGCTTGCAGCTTGTTAAAACAATATAGCCTAATTAGTAGTCAGATAGCAATAGCAGCTAGAAAGTTCAAGACACAAAGCAATATAACAAGTTCTGTTGTTGTCCAACAAAATCAAACCTTCCATTATTGAACCAAAAAAGGAAACATTCCATTATTCCTTATAAATCAAAATTTGAAGAACATTAATGAAACAAGTGTCTAAAATAACACTTCTCATTTCTCATTCAACAAAAGAGAGGTGGATGATAAAAGCTATGACAGTTCCTCCTGAGTCGCTAATCTAAAACCTTGTCATCTAACTCTCCCCAGTCTATCTAGCAGAAATATGTACCTGCAAACAGAATGCACTCATAGTTATGATAACTAAGCAACATGACATCATCATCATTTTCGAGAATACTATTTACCCATTCAAAATTGATCCTAGAGATCTGACGAACTTCCTGCAAAAAAATACAGTGACATTTATTAATGTATTGTTTCAAAATCACATAAAATAAGAAAAAAATTGTCAATTTCTTAAAATAAAAACTCACATGGTAAATGCATACTAAAATTTGAAGTCATTACGGTAGACCTTCCTCTTCCTCTTCCCCTGCCACGTTCTCCAACATATTGGTTTCCCACTGACTGTTGATTACTGCTAGATCCAGAAACATCAATTTATTGTTGTAGTCCAAGAGGCTCTTTACACGCTCTCTTGTTGTGTCCCAGCTGACCACATCTACTGCAAGTATATATTGCTCTACTTGATGTTTCCATTGGATCCTTAATCCTTTTCTTCTTAGGCCTACCAAGTTGTCTCCTTGAACGTGAAGGAAGTACTTGCAGAGCATTTGACACAGACACCCAAAGTTGCTTGCTTGGCAATGGAGTGACAGGAACATCATATACTCTTTTGTATATCTCCAGAGTGCAGTAGTCATCAACAAAATTAATAGGATCAAGCCGAACATCAAGGAGAGCAACAATACCGTGAACGCAAGGCACTCCTGTCAGCTGTCATTGCCTACAGTCACAAATTCTTTGCCGTATATTCACAATCCATCGGCTTGCCAGATCACTTACCTCTGAAATATCATCAGAAGACCTCCAAATACGGTATCCGCCCCGTGCCTGTGAAACTTTCCTAATAAAAGCTTCTATTCTTGGCACTAGCTTTTCAGACCAGTAGGATCCTTCATTTTTTCTTGTGGCAAATTTCACCATTATCTTCTACCTGATGAAATCAAGTAATTTAAGAAAGGGAAGCTCCCTGCCATCCTGAATAAAATTGTTAAATGACTCAGAAATATTATTAGTCACATAATGACATTTCACTGAATGATCAAAGTGACTTCTACTCCATGCAAAATCATTTATATCTTTCATGTACTGCCAAACTGGTATAGATAGCTGTTTAATCCTTTCCATGTACTTCACGAATTCAATAGGCAAAAATGTATTTGAAGTATTAAAAATCAAATTTTCTAACCTTTTCCCAGGGTAGGATCTTTTCAAGTTTGCAATCACATGCCTTATACAAGCTCTATGCTCAGCATATGGAAAAATATTCTTCACAGCATCAGAAAGACCCTTCTGCCTATCTGAAATAATAGCCAAACTATCCAAATTTCCAATAACTCGTTGCAAGTTATGTAGAAATCATAACTAAAATTGGTATGTTTCTGTTTCTGCAATTGCAAATGCAACTGAAATTATGTTATTCTCCCCATCAATTTCACAAGTTGAAAGTAATGTGCCTTTATATTTTCCTTTCAGGAAGTATCCATCAACTCTCAGTATAGGTCTGCATCCAGTAACAAAAGCTCTCAAATAAATATGTAGTGACATAAAACATCTCTGAAAAGACATATCTGGACACTGAGCAATGTGCACAATATTACCAGGATGCCTCCTCTCCAACTCTGCCTTCAGCGAATAAAATAAATTAAAAGATTTTTCTTCATTGTCATGAATAATCCTGTAAGTATAGTCTTTTCCCCTCCATGCCTGCATATAAGTCAGTCTGAGACTATATTTCTCATTCATCATATTCTGTATTTGCTTGACTGTAATTTGCTTGTCAACACACATCCAATGCAAAAACTTGGTTGCCTACCCATTCAGCATTTGTCATTTTGTTTCTAGAAGTATTAACAGCAATACAAGTATGAACTGGTTTCATTTTTCTTATCTGAAAATCTAAACCATCAGATCTCTCTGAAGCATGAAGCATCCATCGGCAATTCGCAGAAGCACATCTGACTGTTACTCTGTTACGATCATTCTTCATAAACAAAGGCTAAAATCTATGCACAATACAGTACTGTCTAAGAGCCAATCTGAATGCATATACATCTTCAAATATATTTCCTATTTTCAAAACATTGTCATTCAAATTATCTTCAAGTAAAGGAATTAAATCATCTTCCGCTCTGTCTTCTACTCCTTCTTCGCCTTGTCTTATATTTTCTTACTCCTGCTCAGCAACTAACTCATCATTATCATCCTCCTCCTCCTCATCTTTATCATCATCAGAAGAATACATCAAACTATGAAAACTAGAATCAGAAGGACAATCATCTAAATCTGAATCAATATATTCATCTCTTTGCACACTGTGATACATAAAAGATTCTCCTGTCAATGGAGTCAGCCTTGGTGCAGACACCGCTGATAAACGATCACCTATGTCCTCCACTGATATATAGATATTGCTATGCTTCAAGTCTTGAATTACTGTCGACATTGCTTCCAGCTGAATTTCACTGCTGATTGACATATAAATTGGAGGACTGCTATTTGGATATAAATACTTGATTACAAGTAACTTATTTGTCCTTGCTTCGTCCAATTTACAGGCTTCAGTCCATAATTCTGCAAATGTGTATTTTCTTGTATCAACCAGTAAAGATTTCTGTCTACCAAATACATATTTTCTTCTTTGACTATGTTCCACTTCCTTCCAATATCCTCCATAATGGAGTACTAATCGTACCAGATTCTCTGAATCAGCCATCTGTAAATACACAATATCAAAAATTAGATATAAAAAATAAATAGAAGAATTGCAGGCGTGCGGCGGGAGGAGGGGGGCGCGGGGGGGGATGGCCGTCTGTGAGGTCGTCCAAGAGAGTCTGTGCGGGAGGCGGGGAAGGGTTTGAGGCACTGAGACAGGAGGTGAGATGGGGACGGGGGTGTTGGAGGCCGTCTGGGGGCAGGGGCGGGGACGGAAGTGGTGGGTGGGTCCGAGGCCGTCGAGCGGGGTTGGTGGGGTTTGGGTTTGGGCGATGGGCTGGTATCGGAGGCCGTTTGGGGCCGGGATGGGAGCAGTGGGTGGGTTCGAAGCCGTCGG
>RXID01015464.1:0-18278 GCA_005019695.1 Trichopus zeylanicus subsp. travancoricus
TAGTATTAGTAAGAGTAGGAATAGCAGAAGGAGTAGGAGTAGATGTTGTAGCAACAATACTAGTAGTAGTAGTCAGAAGAGTAATTGTAGTAACAGTAGTATTTACAGCGGTAGTAGTAGTTTTAGGTGTAGGAGGACAAGTTGTAGGAGTAGTAGTAGTTGTTGTTGTTGTTGTCGTGGTAGTATAAGAAGTAGTAATAGAAGTAGTAGAAGTAGGAGTAGTTTTAGTAGTAGTAGTAATATTTGGTGTTGTAGTAGTGGTAGTAGTAGTAGCAACAGTAGTAGTAGTAGTAGTAGTAGTAATAGTAGTAGTAGTAGCAGTAGTAGTAATAGTAAAAGTAGTATTATTAATAATCATTACCGTACGAGTTGTAGTAATAGTAGCAGTAATAGTAGTAGTATCAATAAAAGTAGCAATAGTAGTAGTAGTAGTATTAGTAGTATTAGCAGCAGCAGCAACAACAGCAGTAGCAGTAGCAGCAGCAGTAGTAGTAGTAGTTATTGTAGGAGCAACAGTAGTACTAGTTGTAGCAGTTGTAGTAGTGGCAGTAGTAGTACTAGTTGTAGCAGTTGTAGTAGTAGCAGTAGTAGTTGTTGTTGTTGTTGTAGTATTAGTAGTAGTAGTGGTAGTAGCAACAGTAGTTGTAGTAGTAGTCCCAACAACTGTAGTTGTAGTAGTACTAGTAGTAGCGGCAATAGCAGCAGAAAGTAGTAGTGTTGTAGTAGTAGTTGCAGTCATTGTAGTAGTAGTAGTGGCTGTAGGAGCAACAATAGTAGTAGTAGCAATCATATTAGTTATAGTAGTAGCAGCATTAGTAGTAGTTATTATTGTTACAGCAAAATAAACAGTAGCTGCAGTAGTCGAAGTTGTAGTCATAATAGTAGTCGTTGCAGTAGCAGTAATAGCAGTCATAATAGTGGTAACAGTAGCAATACTAATGGAAATAGTAGTAGTAGTAGTTGTAGTCGTCGTAGCAGTAGTAGTAGTATAAGTAGCAATACTAGTAACAAAATTAGTAGTAGTATGAGAAAAGGTAGTAGTAGCAATAGCAATAGTAGCAGTAGTAGTAGTATTAGTAGTAGTAGTATAATTAGTGGTAATAACAATAGTAATAGTCGTAGATGCAGTAGGAGTAGTATTAGTAGTTGCAGCAGTAGTAGTAGAAGTTGTAGCGGTAGTAGCAGCAGCAGTAATACAAGTTGAAGTCGTAGTAGTTAAAGTAGTAGTAGAAGTAATAGGAGTAGTACCAACAGTAGTAGTAGTGGTAGTAGTTGTAGTAGTAGTACTAGCAATAGTAACAGAAGTAGTAGTTCTAGTAGAAATAGGTGGAGCAGAAGTAGCAGCAGTCGTAATAGTAGTAGCAGTTGTAGTAGCAGTAGCAGTAGTAATAGTATTCGTAGAAGGGGTAGTAGCAGTAGTAATAGTTATTGTAGTTGTAGCGATAACTGTAATAATAGCAGTAGTAGTAGTAGTAGTAATGGAAGTAGTTGTAGCAGAAGTAGTAGTAGCAACAGTCGTAGTAGTATGAGAAGTAGTGCTAGTTGTTATTATTTGAAAAGTAGTAGTAGTTGTTGTTGTTGTAGTTGTAGTAGTTCTAGTTATAGTAGTAGTAGTGGTCGTAGTTGTAGTAGTAATAATAGTAGTTGCTGCAATAATAACAATTGTAGTAATAGAACTACTACTAGTAGTAGCAGTAGTAGCAGAAGTTGTAGCAGTAATCGTAGTAGTAGTCATAGTTGTGGTATCTGTAGCAGTAGTAGCAGAAGCTGTAGTACTAATAGTAGTTGTCAGGGAAGTAGTAGCAGTAGTACTAATAGTAGTAGCAGAGGTAGTTGTAGCAGAAGTAGTAATGGTCGTATAGTTGTAGTAGTAATACTAGCGATTTTTGAACTAGTACGAGAAGTACTAGCAGTAGTACTAGTAGTAGTAGTAGCAATAGTTGTAGTAGCAACAACAACAATAGCAATAGTAGTAGTAGTAGTCACAGTAGTAGTAGTGGTGGTGGTAGTAGTAGTAATAGCAACAGCAGGAGCAGTATTAATGGCCGCAGTGGTAATCGCAAGTGTAGTACTAGTAGTTGTTGTAGTAGAAGTAGCAGCAACAACAATAGTAGTAATAGTAGTAGTAGTGGTAGTTGTACGAATAGTAGTAGCAGAATTAGTAGTAGTATATGTAGTAGCAGCAACAGGAGTAGTAGTAGTTATTGTTGTTGTAGTACTAGTAGTAATAGTAGATGTAGTAGTAGTAGATGTTGCATGAGCAACAGTAGTTGTAGCAGTAGCAGTAGAAGTAGTAGTTGTTGTTGCGATTGTAGTAGTAGTAGAAAAAGAAATAATAGTAGTAGAAGAAGTAGTAGTAGTAGTATTAGTTGTAGTAGTAGCAGTAGTAGTATTAGTCGCAGTAGTAGTAGTAGTAATAGTAGTAGTAGTAGTAGTAGTAGTAGTAGGAGTTCCAGCAGTAGTAGTAGCAGAAGTAGTAGCAATAGTAGTAGTGAAGCTGTAGCGGTGTAGTAGTAGTAGTAGCGGAAGTAGTAGTAATAGTATTATTAATAGTAGTAGTAGTAATAGTAGTAGTAGTATTTGTTGTTGTTGTTGTTGTCGTAGTAGTAGTTGTAGAAATAGTAGTAGTAGGAGGAGTAGTAGGACGTGTAGCGGCCGAAATAGTAGCAGTAGTAGCCATAATTGTTGAAGTAGTAGTACTAAGAGGAGTAGTAATATTGTAGAAGCAGTAGTATTAGTAGTTGTAGTAGTAGTAATAGTTGCAGCATTAATAGCTTTTGTAGTAGTAGTAGTAGTAGTCGGAGCATTAGTTGCATTAATAATAGTAGTAGTAGTTGCAGCAGTAGTAGTAGTTGTAGTAGTAGTAATAGTAGTAGTAATACTAGCAATAATTATAGTAGTACTAGTTGTTGTAGTAGCAGCAGCAGTAGTTGCAGTAGTAGTATTAGTTGTAATACGAGCAGTAGTAGTAGTAGTAGCTGTAGTAGTAGGAGTAGTAATAGTAGAAGGAGTAGGAGTAGAAGTAGTAGCAATAGTTGTAGTTGTAGTAGTAGTAGTAGTAATAATAGTAGTAATTCTAGTAGTAGTAGCAATAGTCGTAGCAGGGGTAACAGTAGCCGTAATAGTAGCAGTTGCGATAGTAGCAGCAGCCATTCCATAGTACGTCTAGTAGTAGTAGTAGTAGTTATTGTTGTTGTTGTATTTGCTGTAGGCATGGTAGTAGTATTAGTAGTAGTAGTAGGAGTAGAAATAGTGGTAGTAGTAGTTGTAGTAGTAGTTTTAGTAGTAGTAGTAGTAATTGTAGTCGTAGTAGGGGGAGTAGCAGGAGTAGCACCAATACGATTAGTAGTTGTAGTAGCAGTAGTGGTAGTAGTGATAGTAGTAGTAGTAGTAGTGGTAGTAGTAGTAGTAGTAGTAGCCATAATAGTTGCAACAGTAGTAGCAGCAGTAGTAGCAGTAGTAGTTGCAGTAGTAGTGGTAACAGGAGTAGTACTACTAGTAATAGCTATAGTAGTGGTAGCAATAGCTACAACAATAGTAGTAGTTGTAGTAGTAGCAGTAGTAGCAGAAGTGGCAGTAGTAGTAGCAGAAGTTGCTGTAGCTGTAGTAGCAACAAAAGCAATAGTAGGGGTAGTAGAAATAGTAGTAGTAGTAGAAATAGTAGTAGTTGTAGCAGAAGTGGTAGTAGCAGTAGTCGTAGTTGTACCAGAACTAGTAGTAGTTGTAGTAGTAATTGTGGTAGTTCTAGTAGTAGTAGTTGTAGTAGTAATTGTAGTAGTTTTGATTATAGTAGTAGTAGTAGCAGTAACAAAAGTATTAGTAATAGTACTAGAGGTAGTAGTAGCAGTAGTAGTAGTTGTAATAGTAGTCATAGTTCTTATATTTGTAGCAGTAGCAGCAGCAGAAGTTGCAGTACAAATAGTAGTTATGGTGGAAGTAGTAGCAGTAGTACTAGTAGTAGTAGCAATGGCAGTTGTAGCCGAGGTAGTTGCAGTAGTAATAGTAGAAGCAGTAGCAGTATAGTTGTATTGGTAGTACTAGCAATAGTAGAAGTAGTAGTCATAGTTGCAGAATTAGCTGTAGTAGTTGCAGCAGTAGTAACAACAACAACAACAACAGTAGTGGTAGTACTAGTAATAGAAGTAATAGCAGTAATAGCAATAATCGAAGCATCAACAAGAGTAGTAGTAATCGTAGTAGTAGTAGTAGCAGCAATAGTAGTAGCAGAGATAGTAGTAGTATCGGTTGTAGCAGCAACTAAAGTAGTAGTAATAGTAGTAGTAGTAGTAGTAGTAGCAGCAGCAATAGTAGTAGTACCAGTAGTAGTACCAGTTGTAGTAGTAGAAGTTGTATGAGCAACAATAGAAGTAGCAGTAGTAGTAGTAGTAGTAGTATAAGTAGTAGCATTATAAGAAGAAGTAGTAGTAGTAGTAGAAGTAGTACAAGCAGTAGCTTTAGTACTACTAGTAGTAGAAGAATTATTAGTAATAGAAATAGTAGTAGTACAAGTAGTAGTAGTAGCAGGAGCAGTAGCACCAGTAGCAGCAAGAGTAGTTTTAATGGTAGTAGTAGTAGCAAGAGTAGTATTAGTAGTCGTTATAGTAGCAGCAACAGCAGCAGCAGTAGTAGTAGTAGTAGTAGATGTTGTTGTTATAGTAGTACGTGTAGCAACCAAAGTAGTACCAGTGGTAGTCGTAATAATAGTAGTAGTGGTAGGAGGAGTAGTAATAGTACTTGAAACAGTAGTACTAGTAGTTGCAGTTGTTGTAATAGAAGTAGTAATAATACCTTTAGTCGTAGGAATAGTAGTAGTCGGTGCACTAGTTGCATCAATAGTAGTAGTAGTAGTAGTAGCTGTAGTAGCAAGAGTATTTGTTGTTGTAGTAGTAATAATAGTAGTAGTAGTAAGAGTAGTAGTAGTAGCAGTCATAGTAGTAGTACTTGTCGTAATCTGAGTAGTAGTAGTTGTTGTGGTAGCAACAGCAGTAGTAGTAACATTAGTTGCTATACTAGTTGTAGTAGTAGTTGTAGTAGTAATAGTAGTAATAGTAGTAGGAGTAGAAGTAGTTGCAACAGTAGTAGTTGTAGTAGTAAGAGAAGTAAAGGTAGTTGCAGTAGCAGTTGTAGCAGTTGAAGTTGTAGTGGTAGTAGTTGTTGTAGTGGTGGTAGTAGTAGTAGAAGTTTTAGTAGTAGTAGTAACAGTTGTAGTAGTCATAGTGGTAGTAGTAGTAGTAGCAGTAGTGGGAGAAAGTAGTAGTCATAGTTTGTAATAGTAGCAATGGTAGTAGATGTAGTAGTGGTAGCAACAGCTGCAGTAGTAGTAGTATTTGGAGTAGTACTAGTAGCAGTAGTAGCAGTTATAGTTATAGCAGTACTAATAGTGGACGTAGTAGTAGTAGTGGAAGTAGTAGTAGTAGTAGTAGTAGTAGTTAGTAGTAGTAGTAGTAGTAGTAGTAGTAGTAGTAGTAGCAACAATAGTAGTAGTAGCAGCAGCAGTATTACTTGTAACAATAGTAGTACCAGTAGTAGAAGTAGTAATAGTAGTACTAGTAGTCGTATTAGTAGGAACAGTGGTAGTAGTAATGGTAGTAGTAGTTGTAGTAATAGCAGCAGCAGTAGTAGTTATTGTTAGAGCAACAACAGCAGTAGTGGTAGTAGTCGCGGCAACTGTTATTGTAGTAGACTAGTAGTTGCAGCAACAACAGTAGTATTAGTAGTGTGGTAGTAGTAGTAGTAGTAGTCGTTGTAGTGGTAGTGGTAGTAGAAGTAATAGGAGGAATAGCTGTAGTTGGTGTAGCTTTCGTTGTAGTAGTTGTAGAAGTAATAGTAGTAGTAGCCGTAACTGCAGCAATACTGGTGGTAGCAGTAGCAGTAGTAATAGCAATAGTAGTAGTAGTTGTTGTTGTTATTGTAGCAGCATAATCTATCGGAGCAGTAGTAGTAATAGTCATAGTAGTAGTAGTAGTCATAGTAGTAGTAGTAGTAGTAGTAGTAGCAGCAGCAGTAGTAGTAGTAGTAGGTGGTGTCATAGGATTGGAGTAGTCGTAGTTGTAGAAGTAGTACTTATAGTAGTAGTAGTCGTAGTAGCAGTAGTAGTAGTAATTGTAATTAGTAGCTGAAGTAGTAGCAGCAGTAGTAATGGTAGTCGTAGTAGTAGTAGTAGGAGGAGTATTAGTAGGGGTAGGAGAAGAAGTAGTTGTAGTAGCTGCAGTTATAGTAGCTGGGGCAGCAGCGGTAGTAGTAGTAATAGTAGTAGTAGAAGTACTAGCAGTATTAGTATTAGTAGTAGTAGTTTTAGGTGTAGGAGTAGTAGTAGGAGTAGTAGTAGTAGCAGCAGCAGCAGTAGTTATAATAAAAGTAGTATTAGTAATAATAGTTGTTGTAGGAGTAGTAGTAATAATAGTAGTTTCAGAAAAAGTTGTAATAGTAGCAATAGTAGTATTAGTAGTATTAGTTGTAGCAGCAGTAGTAGTAGTAATAGCTGTAATAGTAGTAGTTGTTATAGGAGCAGCAGTAGTACTAGTTGTAGTAGTAGTAGTAGTAGTAGTTGTTGTTGTTGTTGTTATTAATGTTGTAGTATTAGTAGTAGTAGTAGTAGTTGTTGTTGTTGTTGTAGTAGTAGAACCAGTAGTAATAGTTGTAAGAGCAGCAACAGTAGTACTAGTATTCATAGCAACTATAGTTGTAGTAGCACTAGTAGTAGCAGCAACAGTAGCTGAAGTAGTAGTGTTGTAGTAGTAGTTTTAGTTGCTATGGTAGTAGCTATAGCAGTAGTAGCAACAATAGTATTAGTAGTAGCAGTAGCAGCAACAACAATAGTAGAAGTTGTTGTAGCAGCAGAAACAATAGTGGGCGGAGTAGTAGTAGTAGTTGTAGTAAAAATAGTAGTTGTTGTAGTAGCAATAGTAGCAGTCGTAGTAGTGGTAACAGTAGCAGCAGTAGAAGATGTAGAAGTAGTTGTTGTTGTAGTAGTAGTAGTAGTAGCAGAATTAGTAGCAGTAGTAGTAGTAGTTGTTGTAGCAGTAGCAGCAGTAGAAGTAATAGTAGTAGAAGAAGTAGCAGTACAAGTAGCAGAATTAGTAGCAATACAAAAAGAATTAGTTGTTGTAGTAGCAGTTGCAGTGGTAGTCGTAGTCGCAATAGTAGTAATAGTATTAGATGTTGTAGTAGTAGTAGGATTAGTGGTAGTAGCGGTAGTAGTAGTAGTAGATGCAGTAGTAGTAGTAATAGCTGTAGTAGTATTAGTAGTAGTTGTATAAGTTGTAGCAGTAGATGCGGCAACAGCAGTACGAGTAGAAGTAGCAGTGGTTAAAGTAGTAGTAGTAGTACTAGCAGTAGTTGTAAGGGTAGTAGTTGCAATATTAGTAATAGCAATAGTAACAGAACTAGGAGTTGCAGTAGTAGTAGGTGTAGTAGTAGTAGTAGTAGTAGGCGTAATATTAATAGCAGTAGTAGTGACAGTAGTAGTGGTAGCAGTAGCAGTAGTAGTAGTAGCAGGAGTAGTAGTAGTAGTAGTTGTTGTAGCAATAGTAGCGATAGCTGCAGTAGTAGCAGTATTAGAACTAGTAGCATTAGTGGTTGAAGTAGCAGCAGTAGTAGTAGAAGCGGTTGTACTAGTAGTAGCTGCAATAGCAATAGTAGAGGTAGTAGTAGTAGTAGTAGTAGTATTAGTAATAGAAGTAGTTGTAGCAGAAGTAGTAGTAGCAATAGTTATAGCAGTACGAGAAGTAGTAGTAGTTGTTATTTTGTGGAAAGTAGTAGTCGTAGCTATTGTAGTAGCTCTAGTCGTAGTTGTAGTTGTAATAGTAGTAGTAGCCATAGTAATAGTAGTAGTAGTGATAGTACTAGTAGTAGTAGTAGCAATAGTAGCAAAAGTAGTAGTTGTAGTCATAGTAGTAGTCATAGTTCTTATATTTGGAGCAGTAGCAGCAGTTGTAGCAGTAGCAGAAGCTATAGTACTAATAGCAGTTGTGGTGGAAGTAATAATAGTAGTAACAGTAATCGTCGCAGAGGTAGTTGAAGCAGAAGTAGTAGTCGTTGTAGTAGAAGCAGTAGAAATATAGTTGTAGTAGTAGTACTAGGGGTAGTAGAAGTAGTAGGAGAAGTAGTAGTAGTAGTAGCGGTAGCAGCAGTAGCAGCTACAGCAGTGGAGTAGCATTTGTAGTAGCAGTAGTTGTAGTAGTAGCGATAGTTGTTGTAGTTGCAGTAGAAGTATTAATAGCCTCTGTAGTAGTAACAGTAGCAGTACCTGTAGTAGCAGAAGTAGTAGTAGTAGTAGCAGAAATAATAGTAGTAGTAATGGCTGAAGTAGTAGTTGTAGGAGCAGTAGAAGCAGCAGAAGTAATGGTAGTATAAGTAGTAGCAGTAACAGAAGTTGTAGTAGTAGTAATAGTAGTAGTAGTATTAGAAGAAGTAATAGTAGTTATTGCAATAGTAGTATAAGTAATACTAGTAGTTGTAGTAGTTATAGTAGTATAGTTGTTGTAGCAGCATTAGTTTTAGTAGAGGCTATAGTAGTAGTGGTGGTAGTAGCAGTACTAGTAGTAGAAATAGTTGTAGCAGTAGTCACAATAGTAGCAGTAGTAGTTGTAGAAATATTAGTTGTAGTAGTTGTGGTACCGGTTTCAGTAGTAGTAATAGTAGTAGCAGCAGTAGTAGTAGTAGTAGTAGTAGTAGTTATTGTTGTTGTTGTTGTAGGTGTAGTAGTAGTAGTCGTGATCGTAATAGTAGTAGTAGGTGTACTAGTAGTAGTTGTAGTTGTAGTAGTAATTGTGGCAGTATTAATATTAATAGTAGCTGCGGTAGGAGTAGTAGTATTAATAGTAGGAGTAGAAGTACGAGTAGCAAAAGTAGTAGCAGTTGTAGAAGTAGGAGTAGTAGCAGTAGTAGTTGCAGTAGTAGTAGGTGTAGCTGTAGTTGTAGCAGCTGCAGTAGTAGTAGTAGTCGAAGTAGTAGTAGCAGCAATAGCAGTCATAGTAATAGTAGTAGTAGTAGTGGTAATGGTATTAGTTATAACAGGAGTACTCGGAGTACTATTACTAGTAGTAATATTAGTAGTAGCAGAAGTAGTAATAGTAATAGTAGTAGAAGTAGCATTAGTAGTAGTTGTAGTAGTAGTAGTAGAAGTAGTTGTGGTAGCAGTAGTAGTAGTAGCAGTACTACTAGTAATAGTAGTAGCAACAGTAGTAGCATAGTGCTTGTAGCAGTAGTAGTAGTAATTATTGTTGTTGTTGTATTTGCAGTAGTCATTGTAGTAGTATTAGTAGTAGTTGTAGTAGCAGTAGTAGAAGAAGTAGTAGTAGTACTAGTAGTAGTTGTAGTAGTTGTAATATTAGTAGTTGTGGCAGCAGCAGTAGTAGTATTTGAAGTAGTAGTAGTGGTAGTAGTAGCAGTAGTAGCATTAGTGGTCGTAGTAGCAATAGTAGTGGTAGTAGTAATAGTAGTTGTTGAAGAAGTTGTTGTAGTAGTTGTAGCAATACTGGTAGTTGTAGTGGGAGTAATGGGAGTACTAGTGGCAGTAGTAATATTAGTAGTAGCAGAAGTAGTAAGAGTAGTAGTAGTAGAAGTAGTAGTAGCAGTAGTAGTTGTAGTAGTATTAGGAGTAGTATTAGCAGTAGTAGTTGTAGTAGTAGTAGCAATAGTAGTAGTAATAGTAATAGCAGTTGCAGTGGTATCAGCAGGAGTAGCATAGTGTTAGTAGTAATAGTTTTTTTTGTTGTCGTTGTTGTCGAATTTGAGGTAGTCAATGTATTAGTATTAGTAGTAGTGGTAGTAGAAGAAGTAGTAGTAGTGGTAGGAGTAGTAGTAGTAGTAATAGTAGTGGTAATTGTAGTAGTAGTAGGGGTAGCTGTAGCAGCAGCATTAGTATTTATAGTTGTTGTAGTAGCAGTTGTTGTACCAACATTAGTAGTTAGAGTAGTAATAGTAGTAGATGTAAGAGTTACAGCTGTAGTTGTTCCCTTTGTAGCAGTAGCGATAGTAGTAATAGTAGTACAGCTAGTAGTAGTAGTAGTAGTAGCGGTAGTAGTAGTAGCAGTAACTGTAGTACTAGTTGGAGGAGGAGTAGTAGTAGTTGTTGTTGTTGTAGTAGTAGTAGTAGTAGCAGTAGCAGCAGTAGCAACATTAGTAGTAGTAGCAGTCATAGTAGTAGTAGTAGTAGTAGAAGTGGTGGTAGTAGTAGTAGTAGTAGGAGTAGTAGTAGTAGTAGGAGTAGTAGTAGTAGTAGTAGTAGTAGTAGTAGGAGTTGTAGTAGCTGAAGGAGTAGTAGTAGTAGTAGTAGCTGAAGGAGTAGTAGTAGTAGTAGTAGGAGTAGTAGTAATAGTCAAAGTATAAGTAGCAGTAGTGGTAGCGGTAGTAGAAGTAGTTGTGGTAGCTGTTGTAGTTGTTGTTGTTGTAGTAGTAGTAGTAGTAGTAGCAGAAGTACTTGTAGTAGTAGTAGTAGAATTTGTAGTAGTATCACTAGTACTAGTAGTAGTGGTGGTGGTGGTGGTAGTAGTAGTAGTAGTTAAAGTAGTACTAGTGGTAGTAGCAATAGTTGTAGTTGTTGTAGTAGTCACAGTTGTGGTTGGAGTAGTAATAGTAGTACATGTGTTGTGGTATTGGTAGAAGCAGTAGCAATAGTTGTAATAGTAGTAGTACTAGTAGTAGCCGTGGCAGAATTAGTAGTAGTAGTTGTAGTTGTAGTAGTAGTAGAAGCAGTAATAGTTGTAGTAGTAGTAGGAGCAGCAGTAGTAGTAGAAGTAGTTGTTGTTATTGTTGTAGTAGTAGCTAAGTAGAAGTAGTTCTTGTTGTAGTAGTAGTGGTAGCAGTTTTTGTAGTAGTCATGTTATTCATATTAGCGGTACCTGTAGTCATAGTAATAGTAGTTGTAGTAGTACTAGATGCAGTTGTGGTCGTAGTAGAAGTAATAGCAGAAGTACTAGCAGTAGCTGTTGTAGAGGAAGTAGCAGTGGTAGTAGTAGTACTTGTAACAGTAATAGTAGTAGTAGAAGTAGAAGTAGTTCTTGTTGTAGTAGTAGTAGTAGCAGTTGTTGTAGTAGTCATGTTATTCATATTAGTGGTACCAGTAGTCATAGTAATAGTAGTTGTAGTAGTACTAGATGTAGTTGTGGTAGTAGTAGAAGTAGTAGTAGAAGTAGAAGTAGAAGTACTAGCAGGAGCCGTTGTAGCAGAAGTAGTAGTGGTAGTAGTAGTACTTGTAACAGTAATAGTAGTAGTAGAAGTTGAAGTAGTTCTTGTTGTAGTAGTAGTAGTAGCAGTTGTTGTAGTAGTCATGTTATTCATATTAGCAGTACCAGTAGTCATAGTAATAGTAGTTGTAGTAGTACTAGATTCAGTTGTGGTAGTAGTAGAAGTAGTAGTAGAAGTAGTAGTAGAAGTGCTAGTAGTAGCCGTTGTAGCGAAAGTAGCAGTGGTAGTAGTAGTACTTGTAACAGTAATAGTAGTAGTAGAAGTAGTAGTAGTAGTTGGAGGAGGAGAAGGAGGAGGAGGAGTTGTAGTTGTAGCAGTAGGAGTAGTAGTAATAGTGGTAGGAGTAGTATTGCTTGTAAAAGAAGTAGTTGTAGTAGTAGCAGTAGTAGAAGTAGTAGTAGTAGTAGTAGTAGTAGTAGTAGCAGTAGCAGTAGTAGTAGTAGTCGGAGTAGTAGCAGTAGCAATCGGAATAGTAGTAGTACTTGTAGGATTTGTAGTACTAGTAGTTGTATTTGTAGTTGTAGTGTGGTAGTAGTAGCAGCAGTAGTAGAAGTAGTTGTAACAACAGCAGTAGTAGTACTAGTAGTTGTAGTAGTAGTAGTAGTGTAGTAGTAGTAGCAGTAGTAGTCATTGTGCTAGTTATAGTAGTAGTAGTTGTTGTTGTAACGTCCGTAGTAGTAGTTGTAGTAGTAGTAGTAGTAGTTGTAACATCAGCAGTTGTTGTTGTTGTAGTAGTAGTAGTAGTAGTATTAGTAGAAGTAGTAGTGGTTGTAGTATTATTATTATTAGTAGTAGTATTAGTAGTAGAAGTCATAGCAGTAGTAGTAGGAGTAGCAGTTGTAGAGTGAGTAGTAGTTGTGGTAGTAGTAGTAGTCATATTCGGAGTAGCAGTTAGTAGTAGTTGTTTTAGTAGTAGTACTAGTAGCACTAGTAGTATTAGTAGAAGTAGTAGTAGTAGTTGTTGTTGTAGTAGTACTCCAAATTGTAATAGTAGTAGAAGAACTAGTAGTAGTAGTAGAAGTGGTAGTAGGAGAAATAATAGGAGGAGTAGCTATAGTAATAATAGTTGTAATAGTAGTTGTACAAGTAGTAGGAGTTGTAGTTGGAGTAGTAATTGGAGTAGGAGAAGCAACAATAATAGTTGTAGTAATAATAGTAGTTGTAATAGTAGGAGTACTAGGAGAAACTATAGTAGTGGTAGTGATACAAAGAGTAGTAGTCAGAGTAGTAGTAGGAGTAGCTGTAGAAGTAGTAGTCGTGGTAGTAGTAATAGTAGCAATAGCGGCATTAGTACTAGTAGAAGGGGTAGAAGTAGTAGTAGTAGTAGTAGCAGTAATAGTAGTAATAGTAATTGTAGTGATAGTGATAGTAATAGTAATAGTTTTTGTAGTAAGAGTAGAAGTAATAGTAGTTGTTGTTGTAGAAGTAGTAGCAGTGTAGTATCAGTAGTAGTAGTAGCAATAGTAGTAGTTGTACTAGAAGTAGTAGTAGTAGTAGTAGTAGCAGCAGCAGCAGCAGTAGTAGTAGTAGTTGTAGTAGTAGCAACAACAGCAGTAGTAGTCGTAGTGGCCGTAGTAGTTGTAGTAGTATTATTAGCCACTGCAGTAGCAATAGTAGTAGTAGGAGCAGCAATAGTAGTAGGAGGAGTAGTAGTAGTAGCAACAATAGTAGTAGTAATAGTAGTCGCAGGAGTAGTGGTAGTAGCACTACTAGTAGCATTAGTAGTAGCACTACTAGTAGCATTAGTAGTAGCGGTAGTAGCAGTAGTAGCGGTAGTTGTAGTAGTGATAGTAGTTGTTGCATAAGTAGTAGTAGTCATAGTAGTAGTAGAAGAAATAGAAGTAGTAGGAGAAGTAGAAGCGTTTGTGCTAGTGATATTAGTTGTAACCGCAGCAGTAGTCGTAGAAGTAGCAGTAAAAGTAGTAATAGCAGTTGAAGAAGCAGTAGCAGCAGCAATAGTAGTAGTGTAGAAGTAGCTATAGTAGAAGCGATAGTAGTAGCAATAGTTGTAGCAGTAGCATCAACAATAGTACTAGTGGAGTAGCTGTAGCAGTAGTAATAGTAGTAGCAGTAGTAGCTGTAGTAGCAACAGTAGAAGTAGTAGTAGCAGCAGTAGTAGTAGTTGTTGTTGTAGTAGCATTAGCAGTGGTGGTAGTAGTATTAGTAGTTATAGCAGTTGTAGCAGCAATATCAGAAGTGGTAGTAGTAGCATCATAGCTGTAGTAGTAGTAATAATATTAGGAGTAGTAGTAGTGATTGTAGCAGTAGTTGTAGAAGCAGTAGCAGTTGTAGTAGAAGTAGTGCTGGTAACAATAGTAGTAGTAGTTGGAGAAGTAGTAGGTGTAGTAGGCATAGTAGCAGCAGCAGTAATAGTAATAGTAGTAGCAGCAATAATAGTAGCAGTAGTTGTTGTTGGAGCAGCAACAGCAACAACAGTAGTATTAGTGTTAGTAGCAGCAGCAGCAGCAGCAGTAGTGGCAGCAATAGTAGTAGTAGCCATAGTGCTAGTAATAGTATTAGTAGTAGTAGTAGTAGTAATAGTAGTACTAGTTGTAAAAGAAGTAATATTGGTAGTCATAGTAGTCCTCGTAGTAGAAATAGTTGTACTAATAGTGGCAGTAGTAGTAGTAGTAGTAGCAATCGTACTGTTGTAGTAGTAGTAGTAGCAGTCATAGTAGCAACAATAGTAGTAGATGTAGCAGAATAAGTGCTAGTAGTAGTTGTAGCAGTAGTAGCAGCAACAACAGTAGTATTAGTAGGAGAAGCAATAGTAGTAGTAGCCGAGGGAGTAGCAATTCCAGCAGTCGTAAGAGAAGTAGTTGTTGTAGCAAAAATAGCAGCAGCAGTAGTAGTATCTATTGTAGTAGTAGCAGCCCCAGCAGTAGTAGTACTAGCAGTCATAGTAGCAATTATTTTAGTAGTAGTAGTAGTAGTGGCAACAGCAGCAGCAATAGTAGCAGTAGTAGCATTAGTACTAACAGTAGCAGTAGTCATTATAGCTGCAGTAGTTGTTGTTGTACTAGTATTACTAGTAGTTGCAGTAGCAGTAGCAGAAGAAATAGTAGTAGGAGAACTAGTATTAGTAGTATTAATAGTAGTAGTAGTAGTAGTAGTAATTGCTATAGGTGCAGTGGCAGCAGCAACATTAGTAGTCGTTGTTGTAGTAGTAGTAGTAGTAGCAGTAGTAGTAGTAATTGCAGTAGTAGCAATTGTAGTATTAGGAGTAGAAGTAGTAGTAGTAGTAGAACTAATCGTAGCAGCAGCAGCAGTAGTAGTAGCAGTAGTAGTAGTACCCATAGTAATAGAAGTAGTAGTAGTGGAAGTAGTCGCAACAGTAGCAGTAGTAATAGTAGTAGTAGTAGTCATTGTTGTAGCAGTAATAGTGGTAGCAACAGTAGTAGTTGTGGGTGAAGCTGTGGTAGTTGTTATTGTAGGAGAAGCGGCTGAAGTAGTAGTAGTAGTAGTAATAAAATTAGTAGTTGTAGTAGTAGTTGTGATTGTAAAAGTAGTTGTAGTAGTAGTAGAACTTGTAGTAGCAATAGAAGCATTAGTAGAAGCAACGGCAGTAATAGCAGTAGTAGCAGTAGCAATATTAGCAGTAGTTGCAGTAGTAGTAGTAATAGTATTAGCAGAGGCAGCAATTGCAGTAGTAGTAGTAGTAGTAACAGCAGCAATAGTTGTAGAAGTAGTCGAAAGAGTAATAGTGTATCAGCAGCAGTAATAATAGCACTAGTAGTAGCAGTAGGAGAAGTAGTAGTAGTATTAGTAGCAACAACAACAACAATAGCAGCAGCAGTAGTGGTAGTATTAGTAGCAACAACAATAGTAGTAGTTGTATTGGTTTTAGGAGTAGTAGTAGTATTAGTAGCCGCAGTAGTAGTAGCAGTAGTGTATCAGTGGTTGTACTAGTAGTAATCTGAGCAGCAGCAGTAGTAGCCGTAGTAGTAATGAGAGAAGTAGCAATAGCGCTAGTAGTAGTAGTAGCAGTAGTAGTTGCAATAGTAGTAGTAGAAGTAGTGGTAGAAGTAGGAGAAGTAGTAAAAGTAGTAGTAGTAGTGGTAGAAGTAGTCGCTTTAGTGGTAGTGGTAATAGTAGTTACAATAGTTGTAGTAGTAGGAGCAGTAGTTTTAGTGGTAGCACCAGCTACAGTAGCATCATCAGTAGTAGTAGTAGTTATAATAGTATAAGTAGTAATAGTAGCAGTAGTAGTTGAAACTGCTGCAGCAATAGTAGTAGCAGCATTTGTCGCAATACAAGTAGTAGTAGTTGTAGTAGTAGCATTATTTGTAGCAGCAGCAACAATAGTAGCCCAAGTAGTAGTAGTTGTCATTGTAGTAGTAGAAGAAGAAGAAGCAGTGGTACTAGCAATAGCAGCTACAGTAGCTGTGATTGTGGTAGTAGTGTAAAAATAGTACTAGTGTAGTTGTAGTAGTAGTTGTAGTAGTAGTTGTAGTAGTAGAGTACAAGCAGTAGCTACAGAAGCAACAGTAGCAGCAGTAGTAGTAGCAAAGGTAATAGCAGTAGAAGTAATATTTGTAATAACAGCAGTACTAGTAGTGGTAGTAGTAGTAATAGGAGTTGTAGTAGTGATAGTAGTGATAGTAGCAACAGTAGCATTAGCAGCAGTAGCAGTAGTAGTACAAGTAGTAGCATAGCAGCAGCAGAAGTAGTAGAAGTAGTAGCAACAACCGTAGTAGTAGCAGTAGTAGCAATCGTAGAAGTAGCAGTTGTAGTAGTAGCAGGAGTTGTAGGAGTAGCTGTAGCAGTAGTAGAAGTAGTAGTTGTTGTAGTCACAGTAGTAGCAGAAGTATAAGTAGTAGTAGCAGTGGCTGTAGTCATTGTAGGAGTAGCAGCAGTAGTAGTAATAATATTAGTAGTTGTTGTAGTAGTAGTAGCAAAAGTAGTACTTGGGGGAGAAGATGTAGTAGTAGCAACAATGGTAGTAGTAGTAGTAGTTGAAGCATTAGTCATAGTAGTATTAGCAGTCATAGTAGTAGTCGCATTAGTAGTAGTAATAGTAGCAGTAGTAGTAAAAGTTGTAGTAGTAGTAATAGTAGTAGTGGTAGTAGTTGTAGTTGCAGCAATTGTAGTAGTAGCAGTTGCAATAGTAGTAGTAGTGGTGTTAATAGTAGTTGACATAAAAGCAAAAATAGTATTATGAGTAGTAGTAGCAGCAAAAGAAGTAGTAGTAGTAGTAGTAATAGTAGTAGTTGTCGTAGTAGCAGCAGCTATAGTAGCAGTATTAGCTGTAGAAGCAGTAGTAGCTCGTATAGTAATAGAAGAAGTAGTAGCAGTAGTTGTAGTAGTTGTTGTAGCAGCAGTAGCAGTACTAGAAGCACTATTAATAGAACTAGTAGTAGTAGCAATAGCAGTTATTTTAGTAGTAGCAGAAGTAGAAGCTATAGTTGTAATAGGGGAAGTAGTAGTAGTTCTTATTGTAGGAGAAATAGTAGTAGTAGTAGTTATAGTAGTAGTACTAGTAGTAGCAACAGTTGTAACCATAGTTGTAGTAGTAGTAGTACTAGTAGTAACACTAGTAGTCGAAGCATTAGTAGTTGCATTAGTTGTAATAGTAGCAGTAGCAGTCGCAATAGTAGCAGTAGTTGCAGGTGTAGCAGTAATAGTGTTGGTAGTAGAAGTAGTAATTGTAGTACTATTAATAGCAGCAGTAGTAGTAGAAGCAGTTGCAGGGTTGTAGCAGTAGAAGCAGCAGCAGAAGTAGTAGTAGTAAAAGAAGTGATAGCAGTAGTAGTAGTGGTCACAACAACAATAATAATAGTAGTAGTAGTAGTAGTAGTAGTAGTAGTAGTCGTAGTTGTTGTAATAGTAGTAGTAGTGGTATTAGTACTCGTAGAAGTGGTAGAAGTAGTAGTAGTAGTAGTAGTAGTAGTAGCAATAATAGTAGCAATAGTAATAATGATAGTAATAGTATTAGTAGTAATAGCAACAATAATAGTAAAAATAGTAGTAGTTGTAGCAGAAGTAGCAGTGGTAGTAGTTGTTGTTGTTGTTGTAGTCGAAGCAGTAGCAACATTGTATCAGTAGTAGTAGTAGTAGTTGTTGTTGTTGTACTAGAAGTAGTAGTAGTACTAGTACTAGTAGTAGTAGTAGCAGAAGCAGCTACAGTGGTAGTAGTTGTAGTGGGCATAGCACTAGTAGTAGTGTTAGTAGCCGTTGTAGTAGTGATAGTAGTATTAGTAGTAGCAGTAGCAATAGCAACAGTAGTAGTAGTACTGATAGCAATAGTAGTAGTAGAAGTAGCAGCAAATGTAGTAGCAATATTAGTAGCTGGAGTAGTAGTAGCAGCCCTAGTAGTAGCATTGGTAGAAGTAGTTGCAGTACTTGTACTAGTGGCAGTAGTTGTAGCATAAGTAGTAGTAGTAGTAATAGTAGTTGAAGAAGTAGGAATCGTAGCAGAAGTAGAAGTAGTTGTCATAGCGATATTAGTAGTAACAGTAGCATTAGTCACAGTAATAGTAGTAAAAGTAGTACTAGGTGCTATAGAAGCAGTAAGAGCAGCAATAGTAGCAATAGTAGCAATAGTAGTAGTAAGAGTAGTAGCAGTAGCAGTAGTAGTAGTTGCCGCAGTAATAGTAGTAGTAGAGGAGCAGTCGCAATAGTAGTAGTAGCAGTAGTAGCCGCAACAGTAGTAGTAACGGTAGTAGTAGTTGTAGTAGTAGTCATTGTGGTAGTACTTGGAATAGTAGTAGTAGCAACAATAATAGCAGTAGTAGCAACTGTAGTAGTAGCAATAATTATAGTAGCATTTGCCGTAGTCACAACAATAGCAGTGGTAGTGGTGGTAGTAGTATTAGTAGTTGTAGCACTAGTAACAGTATTAGTATTAGGAGGAGTAGTAGTGGTTGTCGTAACTATTGTAGTAGAAGTAGTCGTAGTTGTAGTAGCAACTGCAGTATCAATAGTAGTGATAGAAATAGTAGTAGTACTGGTAGTAGTAGTTGTAGTAGTAGTAGTCGTAGAAGCAGTAGTTGCAGTAGCAACAGCAATAGTAGTATTAGTAGTAGCAGTAGTAGTAGTGGCAATAGTAATGGCAGCAATAGTAGCAGTAGCCGTAGTAGTAGCCGTAG